>JAMXMD010000236.1:0-284138 GCA_024500155.1 Chenopodium formosanum | reverse complement strand
CTCCATTTAAGGTTACAAATCTTTTCATGTTAGATGAGTACCCTGATGGAACCTTAATGCCGTACAGACATGCACAAAACATATGTTTCTCTACCCTTGACAATGTATAGCAAGTCGGGGGTAAATAATTCTTTTCATCCTTCCCTTTACCCTCAACTTTCTTCTTTGACGCATCTTTGGCCTTTCCCTTTCCCTTGCTCTTCTCCTTCCCTTTTTTCGAAACATTTTCATCTTCTATTCTCGGTTCCTTCTCCTTTCTAACCTTTTCTTGAGGCCACAATTCAGGACGAATCCCCATCTCTTTCAAATCTAACCGTGCACCCTTTTCTTCCTTTGTTTTGCCTTGGATATTCATAAGCGTTCCCAAAAGAGCATCACACACATTCTTCTCTATATGCATCACATCAAGACAATGCCTAACGTCATGTTCTCTCCAGTAAGGAAGCTTCCAAAAGATTGATTCTTTCTTAAACAGAGCAGCTGAGAACACGGTTTTTTTTTATTTTCCAAACACCGTTCGTATCCCTTTCACCCGAGCACAAATCTCAGCACCAGTCAATGGTCTAGGCGCAGTCTCCTCTTCCACGGTTCCATCGAAAGCCTTTTGCTGCCTACGGTTGACAAGGGAATAAACGCGTCGTCAATTATCTATCCCTATATCAAATACAATTTATACAACCTAAACAAACCTAATACGAGTATAAGGCAAGCATAGGGGTCGAACCACAGAGAACGGTAAACACCACCAAATGTTATCAACAATTAAGCTAGTCCGGAATAGGGGATAAATAAACTAAAGTCTAAAAATGCTAAAACAAGAAATAAAACATTAAGGGAAATGGTTTAGGTATAGCATTCACTTGAACATAAACAAAGGCATAGAAATTGAATTAATTATGAACTAAACATGCTCGAATATCGAAATTAAGAATCCAATCTAGCCGCCTTCCGGGGTCAATTGGCTTCTCCCAACATAGCCTCTATGTTTCCACATTAGAACCATATACTAGGAGGTACTATTAAATAACAATCGATAGTAATGAACCTTAACTAAGTCAACTTCCGTTTCTTGTTAGTAAAGATTCACCTTTAATCAACCAACAATGTGCACTTGCAAGAAGATTAAAGAATATCAAGCATATAAAGACTTTAATCACAAATAAATCAATTCTAAACCCTTGAACATACTCGAGGTCCAACTACACCACAACCATCCCCTTAATGGGGAAATTACTCACTAATCATGATAATAACAAGATTAACCAACAAATAATCAAGAATCAACATGATCAACAAGCAATACCAACAACTAAAATAATAATCAAAATAAACAAATAAAAATAGAGGAGAGAGAGTAAGAAATTGCTCATTAATTGAAGATGAAGGTCTACAAAGGATTAAACAAGCTCCTTCTTCAAAATCCAAGTTCATTAATGAAGAAAACCTCACTTTCTCTCTCAACCAAAGAAGACTAATCCTAACCTAACCTAGAGAGAGAAGCTCTCCTAAACTAATTAGAGAGTGGAATAGATAGTTATTGAATTCTCCCCAAAACGTTCTAAAAAAGGGACTTATATAGTCCGTACAGAGTCAGCTGAGAAAAGAAGAGGTCCGACCGAACAAATGGGAAGGTTCGGCCGGACTACAAGGTAGGTTCGGCCGGACCATGGGTAGGTTCGGTCGAACCATGGGTAGGTTCGGCCGAACCATGGGTAGGTTCGGTCGAACCTCCCTGATCCTGGTCTGGTCGAACTCCTGTGGTTCGGCCACTCCTGCAAAACTGCCAATTTTCATCTTGCCCATGCCTCGAAGTTCGGCCGAACCACTGAGCAGGTTCGGCCACACTTTGGTTCGGCCACACCATCAGGAGGTTCGACCGAACCTCTTCTGAATCATGCTTCCTCTAGCTTCCTTTGAGCTTCCTTTGAGCTTAGCTTCCTCCTCTTGAAAATCTCGATGGTTCCTACAAAGCATAAGCATGAAAAGCACAATAAGAACAAAGCGGGAAGACTAAGAAAAGGGAGGATAAAGGAGAAAGAAAAGAGAAAGCAAAGCTAAGTAAAAATGCTTAGAAAGAGGGCCAAACAAGTGCAAACGAGGGGAGAATCCTTAGAGAAAAAGGATAAAAGAGTGGCATAAATGCCACTCATCAAAATAAAGAACGAAATATAACAAATCAAAAGCAAATAAAATACGAAAATAGACTAATTCTAATAAAAACTAAGAAAAGAACTAAAACACGACAAAATTACCAAAATAAACAAGAAGCTTTATTAAAGAGAAAACAAGAGAAAGAAATGAAAATAAGATAAAATAAACACGAAAATGACTCTAAAACTACTCCCTAAGAGTGACATAAATGTCACTCATCAAATTCCCCCAAGCTAAACTTTTGCTCGTCCTCGAGCAAAGCTAAGGAAAAAGAGAACAAGATGGAATTATTTAAAGCAAAAGAAACAAAATAGAAACAAAGAGAAGGAATGTACACTAACTCACTGTCGTAGGAATCACGGGTGCATTTAGCGTATGCATCAAGCCCTTTAAACCCCTATGTCGCCAAAGAGGACGAGTAAGCTCTCGTGAGGGTTTCCTAACAGGTTTAACCCACAACTCTTGGCAACACATAACATTCAAGGCAAAGGTGAAATCAAGAAAACTCGAGTTTTGATATTTCAAACCAAACACAAATAATGGGTTAAATGCACAAGAATACAAACTTTCTAGACATTAAAGGTAGCCAAGCAAAAGAATAGTTAAGGTTGGTACACACATAAAGCATGCAAAGGGTAGAGAACTTAGAGGGACTTACACTCCTCCTTATCTCCAACCAAACTCCCGCATCCTCACTAGTTTTGCATCCACTTTTAAGGTGATATCTCGAGATTCCTCGAAGGAATCGGAAGAAATAATCAATGAAAAACATTTAGGCTACCCGACATCTTGGCATTGATAGCTCGCTCAATAGGCTTGGCTTGATTACCCTCCATCGGTAGTAACTAAACCTCACTAAGGTCAAAAGGTCTTAAAAGGGTTGAAACGTTTAGGCTAGGGTAAAGGGTGTGGAAATAAATTTGGAAATTGGTGGTAAACTTAGAAGTGAAGCAAGGTTGATCATTCCTCAATTCAAATTCAATAAACTACCAACTTTCAAATAAAAAATTCTAGCAACACCTCCCCCAAGCTTATTCTTTTTCAACCAAACAACAAATATTTTTGTATTTTCTTAATTTTTTCTTCTCTTTTTTTTTTCATTTCTTTTTATTCTTTGCTCTCGCCTCTTTTAACTTTGAGCGGCTTTTTCTTTCATTTCCTTTATTTTCTTCTCATTTACTTAACCCATTCAACATAACAAATATAAACACAAGTACCAAAATTTGAGTTTTTTTTTCACTTCTTTTTCATTCTTTTTCTCACTTTCATTAACCAAAAATACAAATCAAGTCCCAAGAATGCTTCACAAAAACTAATAAAGGTGAAAATAAAGCAAAGGTCCATTGGTTTGTAATGTGTTTATGCCAAAGAAGGGAAAATGGCTCAAATTGGGTTACTAAATGAGCAAATGCAAAAGAAAAATAAAAGAAAAGAAAATAATAAAACAAAACAAAAATCCTAATTGCCTTCGTCTTCCCCTAGGTTGGTTCGGTCTCGATCTTGGGTAGATTAAGCCAAATTCTCGATATAAGCTAGCAATGCCAAGGATCCAAACGCCACACATGCAAGAAATGTAGAAGGCTAGAACAAAATAGACACATCCTCACAAAAATGACGGTAGTGGAGTAGCAAAAATCACCTTTTAAGCTTCAACTAGCTAGAGAGCGACAACCATCTTACCACAAACCAAGTGAGCTAAGGTCTCATAGCCCTTAAGTTCTACTACCTTGGCAATGTTATATGTGTGAACCAACCTCGACATTCAAGTGCATGAAAACCTCTAACAACTAGCAAAGAGGGTATTCTAGGTGCTAAAGCCCAATTATGTCCAAGTTTAAAACAAAACATTTTGAAACTTGCCTTGAATGCCATGGAAAGACACTATACACACAAATATTCACAAAACCAACAATACTCAAGAATGCATATACAATAGTGCAATATGAAAGCATGATCAATCAAAACTACATATACCAAAAGTCAACTCAATAAGGCGCTCATGGCCATCCAAACATAGAAAACCAATCTCAATAATAGACTTTGGCAAGTATGAGAGAAATAAATCAAGCAATCATGAGACTATGGATTAAGAAACCACCAAGAGATATAGATAACCCCCCCAAAGCTAGCGAATAGCTACTCCCCCAAGCTAGAATGGAGCATTGTCCTCAATGCTCAAAATAAAGGCACAAAGGGTGGGTGGGAGGGGAAGGAAGAAAACTCATTCACACAACAATTCATAATCATACAATCCAAATACAATTAAGAAAGCAAATCCAAGATGAGGGAAGAAGGAAAGAGTAAACCAAATGTGAGGTGGGTGTTGAAACCCGCAATTGAGCACATTGTCCACAATTTCATCTAATTCCTCGTCTTTGTTGCTTTTCCAAATGCAAGCAATCATTGGTGTGCTTCGTCTCAAGGAGCTCAATCCAAAATCTTTGCACATGAGTATATGCATCGAGTACCTATACACATAGACAAGAGAGTAAACAAAAATGAGAAACACAAAAGAAAGAAAAAGAAAGCAATAAAACACGGGTTACTTCCCGCAAAGGCTTGCTTAACGTCCAAGCATGACCAATCTAGTAAATAACCCGACAAAGAACGCAATAACTTGTCATATGCACCGGCAAACATATCAAGAAATAGAGCATATGCGATGCTCATATGACAAGCAAACATAAAGTACAAGGAGACTTTATGCTTGAGAGAAGGGAGGAAAGAAAAAGTAAAAGAATCAAAAGAAAAATCAAGAAAATAAGAAGAAAAAGTAGAAGAAGAAAAAGAAAAATCCTCACAAAAATCTTTTTGTTTGGCATTATAACTCTTTTCCTCATCAACAATGAAAGGGTTAGGGGCTTTGGAAGCTTGAAAAGGAAGAGGATCCCTAAGAGGTTCTTTGAGAAAAGAAGGGAGGAACATAGGATAGTAGGAGATATGGTTAAACCTTTGGGAAAAAGGTGTATGAGAAAGGCAAAAAGGGGTGGCTAATCCCTCATCACAGGATCTCACATCACTAATGAGGGAATGAAAATCAATCATGGAATCCTAAAATGAAGAACCCTCATGTTCTACATCTCCCTCAAGCTCAAAAACTCCAAATGATTCAATCTCAACCTCCTCTTCACAACCTTGAACAACATCTCCTTTAAATTTCTCAAAATCAAGAGTGAATGGGGGCAAATTTCTCTCAAACTCATCTCTTTCTAATGAAGCCTTATCAATGAACTCACTCATAAGGTTATGGGATACCGTTTGAAACTCAAGAAATATTTGGGCCATAATCTCAAATGAGTCCAAATCATCATGGATAGATGAGTCAAAAGCTTGCTCATTGGAATCATCTAGGGGACTATGGGGCACACCTTTAGAATTCATGCAAAAATCGGATGCAAAATGAGAAAGAACATGCACTTCATCATCATTAGAATGTACCTCATTACATTGAGCTATAGAGGGAGGGGAGTTGAAATCATGCATTACATGGTCACTATGGGGAGCATCAAGCACATCATGGGAATTCATATTAGACAAATCATGACAATTAGCATCAACATTAAAAGCATGAGAATCCCGAACATAAGTCTCATGATTGGCCCTCTCCCAATCATAATTATCCCTAGCTAACCATGAATAGAAATCCCAAGCTTCATCCGAAGACATGTCTTGAAATTTACCATTTAACATATTATCAACTACTCCTCTAAAATTCTCATTTAATCCCAAATTGATGATTTCACAATAATCACCCTTGGTTAAACCTTTAACACCATCTAGGAAATCCTCAAGTCTATTGAAATACACCCAAAACGGTTCATTATCAAATTGAGGAATAGAAATATAAGCCATTTTTTTCTCAAACAAAACAAAGAGAACAAAAACAAATCAAAAGAAAAATATAAACAATGGACTAGTCTCAATAAGATAACATGACGGTAATGGAAGCCGTTCCCCGGCAACGGCGCCAATTTGACAAGGGAATAAACGCGTCGTCAATTGTCTATCCCTATATCAAATACAATTTATACAACCTAAACAAACCTAATACGAGTATAAGGCAAGCATAGGGGTCGAACCACAGAGAACGGTAAACACCACCAAATGTTATCAACAATTAAGCTAGTCCGGAATAGGGGATAAATAAATTAAAGTCTAAAAATGCTAAAACAAGAAATAAAACATTAAGGGAAATGGTTTAGGTATAGAATTCACTTGAACATAAACAAAGGTATAGAAATTGAATTAATTATGAACTAAACATGCTCGAATATCGAAATTAAGAATCCAATCTAGCCGCCTTCCGGGGTCAATTGGCTTCTCCTAACATAGCCTCTATGTTTCCACATTAGAACCATATACTAGGAGGTACTATTAAATAACAATCGATAGTAATGAACCTTAACTAAGTCAACTTCCGTTTCTTGTTAGTAAAGATTCACCTTTAATCAACCAACAATGTGCACTTGCAAGAAGATTAAAGAATATCAAGCATATAAAGACTTTAATCACAAATAAATCAATTCTAAACCCTTGAACATACTCGAGGTCCAACTACACCACAACCATCCCCTTAATGGGGAAATTACTCACTAATCATGATAATAACAAGATTAACCAACAAATAATCAAGAATCAACATGATCAACAAGCAATACCAACAACTAAAATAATAATCAAGATAAACAAATAAAAATAGAGGAGAGAGAGTAAGAAATTGCTCATTAATTGAAGATGAAGGTCTACAAAGGATTAAACAAGCTCCTTCTTCAAAATCCAAGTTCATTAATGAAGAAAACCTCACTTTCTCTCTCTACCAAAGAAGACTAATCCTAACCTAACCTAGAGAGAGAAGCTCTCCTAAACTAATTAGAGAGTGGAATAGATAGTTATTGAATTTTCCCCAAAACGTTCTAAAAAAGGGACTTATATAGTCCGTACAGAGTCAGCTGAGAAAAGGAGAGGTCCGACCGAACAAATGGGAAGGTTCGGCTGGACCATGGGTAGGTTCGGTCGAACCATGGGTAGGTTCGGCCGAACCATGGGTAGGTTCGGTCGAACCTCCCTGATCCTGGTCTGGTCGAACTCCTGTGGTTCGGCCACTCCTGCAAAACTACCAATTTTCATCTTGCCTCTGCCTCGAAGTTCGGCCGAACCACTGAGCAGGTTCGGCCACACTTTGGTTCGGCCACACCATCAGGAGGTTCGGTCGAACCTCTTCTGAATCATGCTTCCTCTAGCTTCCTTTGAGCTTCCTTTGAGCTTAGCTTCCTCCTCTTGAAAATCTCGATGGTTCCTACAAAGCATAAGCATGAAAAGCACAATAAGAACAAAGCGGGAAGACTAAGAAAAGGGAGGATAAAGGAGAAAGAAAAGAGAAAGCAAAGCTAAGTAAAAATGCTTAGAAAGAGGGCCAAACAAGTGCAAACGAGGGGAGAATCCTTAAAGAAAAAGGATAAAAGAGTGGCATAAATGCCACTCATCAAAATAAAGAACGAAATATAACAAATCAAAAGAAAATAAAATACGAAAATAGACTAATTCTAATAAAAACTACGAAAAGAACTAAAACACGACAAAATTACCAAAATAAACAAGAAGCTTTATTAAAGAGAAAACAAGAGAAAGAAATGAAAATAAGATAAAATAAACACGAAAATGACTCTAAAACTACTCCCTAAGAGTGACATAAATGTCACTCATCAACGGTACGGGTGATCACGCCTAAGGAACCTTCGAGTCCGTAGGTAGACATCTTTGTGAGAATGAGTAAGGTATACGCTTGATGTGTCATCAATACATATGGGGCATGCTTTTTTCCCTTTGACCTTGTACACACACAAGTTGTCATATGCAAGGAAGTCATTCATGGTCCACATAAGGGTTGCACACAATGTGAACATCTCTTTCTGATGAGCATAAAAAACAGAAACCCCTTTGTCCCACATCTTTCTCAAGTCGTCAATAAGCGGATCAAGGTAAACATCTATGTCGTTTCTAGGTTGCTTAGGACCAGTTATTAGCAATGAAAGCATTACATACTTATGTTTCATGCACAGCCAAGGAGGCAAATTATAAATCACTAAAAGTATCGACCATGTGCTGTGTTGGGTACTAAGAGTGCCAAATGGATTCATCACGTCCGTGCACAGCCCAAGCCTTAAATTTCTGACTTCATCACAAAATTCCTCAAACTTCAAATCAATGTTCTTCCACTGTGGAGAGTCAGCAGGATGCTTCAGCATTCTTTTTTCTTTCTTCCCTCTACATGCCACCTCAAGTTTTTAGCGTCTTTTGGTATTGAGAACATACGCATAAACCTTGGAATAATGGGAAGATACCACAACACCTTAGCAGGAGGTCTCTCCGTGCCAAGATTGCAAGGCATGCGCTTGTAGCGCGACCGCTTGCATCGTGGACACTTCTGCAAATGTTCATACTCATTTCGATACAGAATAAAGTCATTAGGACATGCATGTATCTTCTTATACTCCAAACCAAAGGGACACATGAGCTTCTTTGCGTAATAGTAAGACTTAGGAATTTCATTCCCATCAGGCAACATAGCACTTAATGCGGTCAACAAAGAAGTAAAACTAATGTCCGTCCACCCATGCTTCGACTTTATGTTGAAAAGTGTTAGCACGGCCGATAATTTGGAGTATTTTTTTCACCCGGGATACAAAGGCTTTTTGGAAGCCTCCGATAATAACTCAAACACTCCACCTTCAATACCATGCAACATCTCATCCACTTGTTCATCCTCGACCTCATCCTCTTGATCATCATCGGCTCCATCCTCACCATTATCAACAATATAGTCATCATTCTCGTATTCCTCGTCCACATGAATCTCATTGCTTCTAACATGCACATCATTCCGATCAAGATCCCCACTGTACTCTCCGCTTTCTCCGTGCCTAATCCACACATGGTATAAATGTCTAAACCCACGACATAATACATGATCTCTAATGATTTCAACACTATCAACCACATTCACATTATTACAATCAACACAAGGACAATAAAGGCCTTTTCCACCCAGTTTGCGTTGATAAGCTAAAGCCCTTTCGCAAAACTCTTGAACCCCATTCCAAAATTCCAATGTATCGCGTCTAACATACATCCAACCACGATCCTTCTCCATTTAGTAAATTGTCTCTAAACATATATAGCAACATATAATGAATAATGAATAATGTGTAATTGCTACATATTTTATGTAAATCAAATTCAAGTACAAAACGTGAATATACCATTCATATAGTGAAAAAATGCATGTTTCCAAAGGGTCTTTATCACTCCAACCTAACCCATCCTTGAATGTCTACTCTCACTAGTGAATGTATGTCAACTTTCCAATTATAAGGAAAATCCGGCAGCATTTCCCCCTATTTCTCCAAGTACATGATGTAGATAATTAATTACCCACATATGTACCCAGAGAACATAGTGAGGAAATGGTAAGCCAAGATGTTCCTAAAAATCGAAAAGAAAACATACATTCACCACCTAAGTGAGAGTACACATTCAAGAACAGTCCAACCGGGGACTATTCAAGACTTTCTCCTAATGAGAAAGCCTTGAACGAGTATCTAGGCATATGATGATGCAAGTATTCTATATATTGTTGTATTTATTTGCAATTAAACAATACACAAGTTGCAATTTCATGAATAAACTTTTATAAAATGGATAAATAGAAAGAAATATAGCTAAGTAAAGTTTATAAGTCATACCAATATAGAAACTACCCACTTGAGCTCAATATGTAGTCCTCAAGCTAAACTCGTGCTTCAATTCACATATGAATCTATATATTAAAAAATAAAAAATTAGCAACGTCACTAATTCTCTAATATATTCACAATTCTCTAATGTATTCACAATTCTCTAATTTATTCACAACTAATTAAGTGGCAATATCACTATTTCTCTAATTTATGCACAATTCTCTAATTTAATCACAATTCTCTAAATTATTCACAATTCTCTAATGTAATCACAATTCTCCAATTTATTCACAGTTTTCTAATTTATTCACAACTAATTATTAACAAGGTCACTAATTCTCTAATATATTCACAATTACCCATTAAAACAACCTAAAATTACACATAATAACATACCAAAATTCAACTAATTAAGTAACATTTTTACTAATCTCTATTATATTCAAAAGTACTCATTAAATCAACCTTAAAATAACCCATTAAAACATACAAAATTTTCAACTAAGGAACAATGTAATGCAAAATTACTCTAATCTATAATATGTATTCAAAATTTCTAAATAAACAACCAATTCAAAAATTAAAAAAATTAGGGTAAAACTATATACATTCCTTGACTTTAATTTGCTTAACAATAATTGTTCAAAATGCTATTGAAAATAATAGAATTACATATTACAAAATAATTGTTCAATTTTTTAACAAAAAATAAAAACTTACCCTAAACTAGTTGGAGGTGGAAGAAGCTAAGGGGAAGAGAGATTGAGGATGACCCTCGGTGGTGGAGGTAGCAGCGGTGGTGCGCAATGGTGGAGGCAGCGCTGCGGTGGAGTGGTGGAGGAGGTGCGCGGTGGTGGAGGTAGACGGTGGTGTTTTTGAACAATGCTGGTGGAGGCAACAACTTTGAAAGAGAAAGAAAGGGAAAACAGAAGGGCAGGGGAGGATTGAAAGAGAGGGGCGGTTGTTTTCGACACCCCTGGTGGCCGGTGAAGGTGGCGGCTGTGGTGGAGTGAAAAGGGGGAGGTTTTTTGTCTCTAATGAAACAGTGAAGTCGGGGATAGCTAGAAAGGAATGAAAGAGAAAGAGAGGAAGGAGAAGAATAAAGGCCGCGTTTTTTTTTTTAAAATGCCCCGGTTCAATTGGCACCGGTTCAAACCGGTGCCCTTTTTATTTTTGGCACTGGTTTGAGTTGAACCGGTGCCTTTTCCCTTTGTTTAAAAACCCGCCCAATTTTGGGCCAATTTTTGGCACCGGTTTTGCTTGAACCGGTGCCATTAGGGGGTTGCCTTTTTGTATTTTTCTACTAGTGTATATGTGTTTCCACTAACCTTTTGTTTGACTTGTGAATTAAACTAAATGAACTAATTAATGACTAAAGGACTTTGCTTAATTAATTAATTAATTAATATAAATGGTTAAAGTAATAAATTGATCAAACTTGACTTAGTATGACTTTAGGTTTGTCCCTTTAGAGTAAAGTACTGGAAACAGTCTCAGACCAATGTTCCAGCAATGGCACAGAGGTTTGGACTGTATCACCATGCGCTAGTGATTAGCGTCAGGCGATAATGTTGTCGTCTAGCGCTGGTCCCTGGCGTTTGGCGAAAGTCCATGTTTTTGTTCGAGTCCTCACAACGAGTCTAATAAATTAATTTGCTACAACGATTAAATCAGTTTATTAATGACAGTTATCATGCTCAGTCCTTAATTGAGTCTAGGCACATAGTCCCATGGTCTCATACAAGAGTCAAAGCATGTCACTCACACTCATTATTAAAGCACACACCCAATATTTATGTCACACTTTAACCATGTCTAGAGAGTCTTGTATGCGAGTGTTTTCCGTCTTTTTTGTAGGGGGGTAAGTTCGCATATTAATCCTCCTATTAAACCATACTTGTTTGAACCCTTACTTGATTCCCAAAATATACACCTTATCTTTGCTTTTTTTTTTTAAACCAATAAAGTCAAAGTCAATTTGAGTTAAGTGATTAAAACAAATAAATGGTTTAATTTACATCACTTGGTCAAGAAAGGAAGGGGAATTTATCAAGGACAACACCTTTGTTCAAGTAATACTTTTTGACAAACCATTTAGTCGGAAGAGAAAAGCTAAGAAGATAATGGCATCTCAAGAAGAAGTCAATGAGCTTAGGAAGGACGTGGCCAACTTAACAGAATTGATGAAGACTATAGCTCTTCAAATCAATGACCCTGTGAAGCAACAACAAATGGAGCTCATGCAAGAAAGCTTGAGCAAACTCTCCAATGACTATAGATTCCAGGGCATTAGCTCACAAGGGGTCCCGGTGGACAAGGAGCTTCTTCCGCAGAAGTTCAATGCCAATGACATCCCTAGGTTCAAGGCAACAAACATTCCTTATTGTAGACATCTATTTTAGGCCTCCCGTCCCGACAGGAAGTGCAATGACGATAAATAAAACCATCTTCGTTTTGGATCCAAGTGGAGAATGCTTATGGAAAACTGGTTAAGCCTCAAAACATAAAAACTAGCCCAAACTAAATAAACAAAGCTTAAACAAGGTCCAAATAATTAAATCCGATCAATATTAGGCTTAAGTCCGTGCTTAAACCCCAATAATGACGGATTTAGGAGCGCCTAGGTTAAATTTTAATGCTGCCGAAGGAAACTCCGTGCGCATCTCAATCAGTCGCGCTGGGCAGGCGCGCTCAACTAATTCGGTTGCGCGCGACACACAGCGCAACCCCCAGAGATGCACTCGCGAAAGATTCAGAATTTTATAAAAATATAGAATTGAATCTTACCATAATGCTGCGCGCAAGAAAATAAGTGGCGCTGCCCATAGCAGCGCGACGCAATCACTTGCGCTGGGATGTCGCGCGCAACTCATCCAGATGCGCGCGACACTTGCTGCGGCAGAATTTTCAAAACTCTAAACCTACTTATTCCCTATAAATAGAGGCTTAATCCGAGGCTTAAACAGGTAGAAAATGACCTAAAACTCTGGCGAAATACTTGTGAAGTGCTACCTAAACCCTCTTGTCCTAAACACTAACCCCTTGATCTTTTGTTACTACGGTGGAGGTTCCGCAACAAGAAGGTGTCCATAAGTGTTCTATACGGAGATCTAGCAAAGAGAAGTGGTAAATTCCCGAGCACTTAGATAAATCACATTTATTTTCTTGTTTAAAAGAACCTTAATTAATTAATTAGTGTTGTTTGATCATCTTTAAAGGACTTATTAATTATTTTCACATAGTATCTTGTGTTAAATAAAGATTAGAATTGGATAATTAATTAATGGTTGATCACATAAGCCAAGGCGAATATTGTTTATTTTCTTGTTCTTTTCAAGAATTTGATTAAATAAAGAATAACGATGTTGCAATGTAATTCCTACGTGAATTAACGTGCGTAAATAAAAGAAACTAACTTAGTTTTAGGTATCACGTTGCATATATTTTTTGGTAATGAAATTGCAAAAAAGGAAGAGCTAGTAGAGGTCGTACTAGGGCTAGAATAGCGATTCCTCTCTAAAAGGAACGTTATTTTAGTACCCTCGCTCCCGAACTCATTTCTGGTTTATGTAGACCAATTTGGGCATGGGTAAACTTACAATTTGTGCTAATTATTCCATGAACTCCACATGGAAGAAAGGCATAAACAAGGTTTATGAGTTTTCTTAAAACTCATTGGCGACTCCTACTTGTTTCTTACAAAAAAGCGTGATGAGAGTATCATTTCTAATTCAAGGTCTCCAAAACAGTCAGAATTCAAATCCTAATACACCCTAACAAGTGTAAAGTCCTAGGCTTTTAAGTGGCCATGGGCATCTAAGGAAGGACCCCCTACGATGGGATCACCCACCTTACAGTGGCGACTCCACTGGGGACTTAGAGGTTACAAGATTAATTCGTAGTTATGGTTCAAGGTTTCCAACACTAGGTTGCCTATGGGATGTAACAAGACTTAACTTGGATAATCTCTAGTTAGATAGCGAGACTCGAACGCATAATATCTTCCTTTTGCGCAAAAGTAAAAACCAAACAAGCAACATTACATCATGCATAAGTATAACACACTTTAACCATTGGGGATTGGCTCACTGATAAGGGGTCGCCAACACTAGGATTCTATCCCGAAATCAATAACAACCCATCCCACCTATATCACCAACAAGATGTTGGGAGGACGATGTCATGAGTCAACACGTTGAGTGCTTGATTTGTACATCGTTTCTTAAGATATGGTACCTTTGGACACCCAAGCCTTTTTTACCTTAGAATAGCAATATGTGAATCTTGGCTTATAATATGCTTTATGTGCTTATGTGACTATGTGCAACGTGTTAGGATAGTCTTCTTCTTTTTCTTTTTTCTTTTTTCTCGGTCTAGGTTCCCAATTACGAAGTAGTCTCTTTGTAATTTTAAGTCATATTCGAACGATAACATTAAAATAAATTTTTTTAAAAAAAAAATCACAAAACAAAAAAAAAAAAAGAAGCACTCGAATAAAAAAAAAAATTTACGAGCAGGTGGCGCGCGCAACATAATAAGTTACGCGACCCCAAGCAGCGCAACTGATTTGTTCGCGCGCGACATCTGCGCGCAACTCAATCTCATGCGCATGCCCACTGTTACGAGTCGATTTGATTTCTCAAAAAACAAGTCGACTCGTTCAAACAATATCTTTATCGGAGAATTCTTTAAGGGTGATGTTATTTGTTCGAATATATTTTGTGTTATTTCTTTTTTTCTTTAAAACAAGCGTATCAATTCACTTATCCTCTCGTACTTCCTTTAGGGCCGGTTCTCAAGCTTGGGAACGAAGACTCTCGGGCGCTCGTATTCTACGTTTATCATCAAGTAACCCACCTCTTTCAAACCACCTTCCCTCGACAACTAGTCCTAGTCCAACAACAATGTCGACCATCGAACAACTCCAAGAAGAGATTGCTCGATTAAGAGAAGTAAAGGCTCAAGATCGAGGCCGAGAAAAGAAGAATTAAGAAACTTGAAAAAGCTGAAAACAAAAATGCCGAGGCTCTAGCCTTGCAACAAAATATGGAACAATTATCCGTCAAAGAAAAGTCGTTAGAGAAGCTTGTTCTTCGTGCCACCATGGGGAACAAGTACTTCAACGCAGAAAAGTTTGCCCCACCCTCAGGACATGCTTTGCCAGAAAAGTTCATAGCTACGGACTAGCCAATATTTAAGGTGACCAATAATCCACAAAACCACTTAAGATGTTTTACTGGCACCATGGCATTAAAGGGAGTTGATCCTAAACTTTATGCTTTGACTTTCCCTTTATCTTTAGACCCAACTGCGAGAGAATGGTACTATGGGTTGGATCCAAAATTTAAAACAACATGGGAAGATGTACTTTCGGCTTTCATTACCCAATATGAGAGTAACGTAGAGTTCAAATCAACTCTACGTGAGCTCGAAATGCTTAAGCAAGGCGACGATGAAGGTTTCCTTGCTTTCTATGGTAGATGGTGAGAAAAGGCGGCCCACCTTGCCCAATGGCCACCTGAACTCGAGTTGGTACAAAAATTCATCGACAACTGTCATGAAAAGTACAACAAACATCTACGTTACCTTGGTCTAGACACTTTTTAAAAGGTCTATTATGTGGCTACGAGGATTGAAGATGATCTTGCCAAAGAAAAAGCAAATAAACCCCATTATCATCACCAACCTAAGAACAACTACAAAAAGGGGAATGATAATACATCATCCTCTATTAATGTATTTGCAACCACCACACAATATACAAATCAATACAATAATAATGATCCTAGAAGGAGGTAGACAAAAGAAAGAAAATTTACACCATTTCCTGTAAGCTATAAAGAGTTACTAGAAAAATTAAGCGAAAAAGGCTTACTTACGCTAACAAGGCTAACACCACCCACTCCACCAGAAAGAAGGTTTCCTCAATGGGATGGTAATGCTTATTTTGCTTATCATAGAGGAGTTAGGCATGATACTAAATGATGCTACGTCTTAAAGCATAAAATACAAGACTTAGTAGACGATGGGAGAATTCCCACGCCTAAGCCTAACAATAATGCATCCCCATTATGGGTGTTTCATATTGGTGAGGGTTATATGGGAAGTGGTACATTCAATCCATTGGACTATATCACACCTATAGAAAAACCTCCAGCCACAATACTCATAGGGGCAACTAACAAAGTATGGGGATTATGGGGCGACGACTTTCAAACTTATATGTCTCTAAGTATGTCGCCGTCCCACCTCCATCTTGTTTACAAAATGAGACAAATGGAGCGCTTGATTGGGATCATATCTTGGGGAAGTCACAAGACCTATCAAATCTCTCCTTGGATGAATAATGGCATCAAGCACAACTCATGGAACATCTTGAAATGGAGGCACACCCAAAGCCTTTAGAAGAAAGTTGGTTTGTGAGTCCTACGACTAATCCAAATGAGGTAGATCATCTAACTCGTTTTGGGCGAGTTTATCAAGCACCACCACCACCAAATGGATCTTTGACCACACAAAATCAAACTCAAGGTCAAAACACAATACCACCTCCACTCGAGGTAGAAGATCCATTAGTTAAACAACTTCGCCAATCCATGGCGAATGTTAGCATTTGGGAACTCTTAAGTACTTCTAAAGAATATAGGAATTCTCTTATGAATGCTCTAACGGCCTTGTCTATGAGCACAGACACGACCCCTCGGGATCTCGTTAGATTTCTTACTAGCGAAAAATCCGACAAATCAATCATTTTCACTAATGATTATTTGCCTTCGAAAGACACTACCCACAATAATGCATTATACTTAACTATGGGGTGCAAGGGATACAACAGCCCTCTTACTTTGGTAGATAATGGGTCAGCTGTAAACGTATGCCCATTGCAAAATGGGAAATATTTAGGCCTTAATCCAGAAAAAGATTTTCAATCAACAACACAAAGTATTAGGGCCTAAGAAAAATCGAGAAGATCGGTGTGTGGAACTGTTAAGCTACCAATTACCACAGGCCCAATTCAAAAGATGGTTGAATTCCATGTTACTGACATTAAACCTACATTTAACCTTCTACTTGGACATCCTGAGCTTGGTGCAATACCATCCTCACTTAATCAAATGATTAGGTTGAACTATCAAGGGCTTCCTATGACTATACATGCTTCTCCACTCAAAATAGCCATAAATGACCAATCACTTTTGGAAATAAACCATGATAATGATGAAGAGGACATGTGGGGATTTGCCGCAGAGCTAATCTACACAATCAAAATGGAAGAAGGCCTTGAAGAATCATTCACTCTTGATCCATATTCTACCAAGATAGTAAACAACATCATATTCAAGATAGTTACTTTCCTAGGATGCCTTTGGGAATGGGAATGAAGAAATCCCTCTTACTTCCTATCCCAAAGAAAAGCTTCTTCTTTGGATTGGGATATAAACAAACTAAAGAAGAATTAGAGTCTCACGATACAAAGAACAAAACACGTAGAGACAACAACAAGAAAGGGATTGTCACTTTACTCCCATCCTACCAACCAACCCTTAATGGAAAATTCATTAGGGAGGGAGAAGATTACCCATGTACGACTTTCCAGAACCATTAGTTCTGGAAGAAATCAAGAAGCCTGGATTCAAAATATTCCATGATTTCTACTTCTTGAATGACGATCTTAAAATTGTTGAATCAAAACGCCCAATTCCAGGGTGCTATGCTGAGCAAGCATTTAACTTGCTATTTGGACTAGAGCAAAATCATGTCGCTACAATGACCAATCAGAATGCCATTCAAGATGAAGCTTTTGACCCAACCTCGTTGATTACCCCTTCTAATGAAACCTTTGAGCATAGATGGAGAAGATCTTTCAAATGGACCAATCACAAAGGCGATAAACTGGAGATCATCACAGGCGAAGGGAAGATGTTTGAAGAATTATACGATGAATCTAGCATAGACTCTAGGGAAGCTAAAAATTTAGGCCTTATGGCCATTACTGAGTCTTTATTTTCTAGTTCTAAGGATAAGGATCCCAAAAAGGATTCTTCTCTTGATGTACTCTCTTTTGAATTTAATAATATGAGCTCTATTTCCGAGTATAAGCCTTTTCTTGAATTTTTCGAATGACATAACAATCAATCTCATAAAGATGATTACATTAATAAATTGGTTGAACTAATGAATGAACAAGAACGAAAGAACCCCATCATTGAAGAAACTGATATAGTCAATATAGGAACCATTAAAAACAAGACAGAAGTCAAAATTGGCTTAACTCTAAATCTGAAAGAGCGATCGACTCTCATATCGATACTCAAAGAATTCAAAGACGTGTTCGCTTGGTCATACAAGGACATGCCTGGAATAGATAGGGCAATCCCGGAACATACCATTCCCTTGAACCCTACCTCAAAACCAGTAAAACAAAAACTTTGACGAATGAAACCTGATGTTGCATTAAAAAAAAAGAAGTAAAGAAACAATTGGACGCAGGTTTCATTCACGTATGTGATTACCCAGAATGGGTAGCGAACATTGTCCCAGTCCCCAAAAAGGATGGACGAGTTCGTATGTGTGTCGATTTTAGGGACCTAAATAAGGCTAGCCCTAAAGACGATTTTCCTCTACCACATATTGACATATTGGTAGACAACCAAATTTTAATGGCAAAAGAAGACGAAGAAAAGACACTCTTTATTTCCCCTTGGGGTACATATTGCTACATAGTCATGCCATTTGGTTTAAAAAATGCAATAGCTACGTACCAAAGAACGGTTACGACTCTCTTACACGATATGATGCATAAAGAGATAGAAGTGTATGTGGATGACATGATAGTAAAGTCCAAAGATAGAATGGGACATATAAAAGCTTTACGCAAATTTTTCACTCGCATAAAAGAATACAAAATGCGATTGAATCCACAAAAATGCGCCTTCGAAGTAACTTCTGGCAAGTTACTCGGATACATAGTAAGCACTCGTGGTATTGAGATCGATCCCTCTAAAATAGAGGCAATTGTTGACATGCCTCCCCCTCAAAAAAAAAAAAAAAAAGAAATTAGGGGGTTCCTTGGCAAATTGCAATACATTAGTCGATTCATCAACAAATTGACTATGACTTGTGAGCCAATATTTAAAAAACTGAAAAAAAGAGGAAAATATGAATGGGACGATCAATGCCAAAAGGCCTTTGAGAAAATCAAAGATTATCTCAAAAGTCCACCAATTTTAGCACCACTAGTACCCAAACTACCTCTTAGGCT
Source organism: Chenopodium formosanum (assembly GCA_024500155.1). NCBI lineage: Eukaryota > Viridiplantae > Streptophyta > Magnoliopsida > Caryophyllales > Amaranthaceae > Chenopodium > Chenopodium formosanum. The sequence continues at coordinate 264,989 of JAMXMD010000236.1, read as the reverse complement.
ATACATCACAGTTACAGACACAGCCACAGGCGCCATGTTAGCACAAGAGGTAGAAAAGGTCGAGCGTGCAACATAAGTAAAAAGTTCATTCAATATGAAACAAAATATAGCACCTTGGAAAAAATGAGTCTAGCATTAGTGTGGGCAACTAAAAAATTACGACATTATATGCTACCACACACCACTCATGTAATTTCTCAACAAAATCCGATAAAGTATTTGTTTGAACAACAACCTATACAAGGAAGGATATCCAAGTGGTTGGTGATGTTAGCTAAATTCGAGCAAAAATATATTCCTGAAAAGTCAATGAAAGGAACAGTGATTTCCGACTTTCTAGCCCAACATCCAATTCAAACAAGTCATGCAGAAACTACTCATCTTCCGGATGAAGAGATCTCGTGACACAAGATGACAAATGGGTAATGTACTTCGACGGTGCGTCCAATCAAAAAGGATGTGGCGTAGGGGTGTTACTCATAAGTCCAGAGGGAGCACATACTTCAATCTCAGTCAAATTAGACTTTGAGGTTACTAATAATGCCGCTAAATATGAAGCGTTCATTATTGGATTAAAAGCAACCGCTAGCATAGGTGTGCAAAAGTTAGAGGTATATAGAGATTCTAGTTTGATTATAAATCATATACTGAAAAAATGGAAAATAAAGAACTCTACAATGATATTATACCAAGCACACCTAGAGCAACTCATCGAGCATTTTGAATATATTGATTTTAAATATCTCCCAAGGGATGATAATCAATTTGTCGATGCGCTAGCAAAATTAGCCTCAATGATCAATATTCCAGATCACTTAAATATGATGCCATTATGTGTTGATAGAAGAGAAGAACCATCGTATTGCAACGCAATAGAGGAAATAAATGACATTGAAGGAGATAATCCTTGGTATGATCATATCCTCCAATATATTACCCATGGCACATACCCTGAAAATACTTCATCGAAAGACCAAAGAACCTTAAGAACACTTGCGGCATAATACGGTCTAGTAAAAGGTCAACTATGCAAAAAAGGACCTAATGGTCAAAGCTTATTATGTATATACCAACCCGAATCCACACGCCTTATGGAAGATACTCACAAAGGTGTTTGTGGACCTCACATGAATGGTAAAATGCTCACAAAGATAATTTCACGACAAGGGTACTATTGGTCCACTATGGAACATGATTGCATACAATATGTCAAAAAATGTCCAGAGTGCCAAATGTTCGCTAATTTACAACACCTTTCACCATCCGAACTATACAACCTCACTTCCCCTTGGCCTTTTTCAACTTGGGGAATTGACATAATTGGTAATGTTTCTCCAACAGGAGTAGGAGGGCACGAGTACGTATTAGTAGCCATCGATTACTTAACTAAGTGGATAGAGGCCGCTTTATACGTAGATATCACTTATAAACATGTCGCAAAGTTTCTTGAACGAAACATATTTTGTAGATATGGGGTTCCACATGAACTAGTTAGTGATCAGGGATCTCAATTCAAAGCTGAAGTCGAGACCCTCTTAGCTCGTTATAAAGTAAAACATCGTCATTCATCTCCATACAGACCTCAAATGAATGGAGCTATATAATCGGCAAACAAAAACATAACAGTCATCATTAAGAAAATGGCAGAAAATTATAAAGACTGGCCGAATAAACTACACTTCGCATTATGGGGTTATAGAACGTCCATACGAACATCAATAGGGGTAACTCCATACTCTTTAGTTTCCGGAATGGACGCAGTTCAACCAATCAAACTGGAAATACCATCCCTACGCATCGTACTCGAAAGTAAGCTACCGGAAGCTGAATAGGTAAGAACAAGGTAAGAAGAGCTTTTATTCCTCGATGAACGACGGTTAAGAGCTTTGCATCATGTACAAGTCTACCAACGACACATTGCGCGTCATTTTACTAATAGGGTAAAACACAGAAATATCAAAGAAGTTGACTTTGTACTAAAGGAGGTTAGGGGTCCACCAACCGATCCAAGAAGGAAATTCAAGCCTAATTGGATAAGTCCCTACTACGTAATTGAAATCCTATCAGGAGGAGCCGTCAGATTAATGGATATTGGAGGAGACGAAATTCGCCAATTCATAAACATTGATCAACTTAAAAATATTATAAACACGAATAAACTCGTTCATTCAATAATAAATCATTTTTAGCATTCAATTGAAAGATTCTAAGTGTTATGCACTAAACTGAATAACACGGCAAAGCACATAACACTTGGGGGGTAATGTAAATTAAAAGATCATTCTAAGTGTTAAGATTTTTTCGAACATCACAAAAAACTCTTCACACTTGGGGGGTAATAATGCAAAAAATTAAAAAAAAAAAATTAACGGTCGTAGCACAGGTGTCGCGGGCAACTGGAATAGTTGCGCGCGGATATCACGCGCAACAAATTTCATTGCGAGCGACAGGCTTGCACAACCTTGGTTGTTGCGTGCGCCACCTAACGATAAACTACGAACCCGAATTTTTGTGCTTGAAAAAAGTTTCGACTTTTACTTGCGACAAAAAGAGGGTGTTTCTTAAAAATAACATATACTCGGAAAATTAAAAAAAAAAAAAAAAACTTTAATTTGAATGTTTTCTTTAAACAAAGTTTGATTAATTTTTTCATTTAATTTCTATACGAGAGATTAAAGAATAAATATATAAAAAAAATAAATATACAATAAACAAAAAAAAAAGAACTACGCAAAGACCTGATTTTTTATTACGAATACGTAGGCAATCTCTATGGTTCGGTCATATCATAATTAAAAATATATAAAATAAAGCTCATTTGTATTCAAAATCCAAAAGAAAGAGAGACATTATTGAATTAGATAAAAAAAAATAAAAAAAATAAAAAAAAAAACATAGTAGTGATTACACTTTATTTGAATTAAACTAATGATAAAATTGTGTAACACTCTAAGGTTTTACTATGTCCTCGATTGTCACAGATGATGGAGGAGTAGTTTCCATCGTAATATTTTCAGAAGACTTGGAGCTCTCCCCTACACTCTTCTTTTTCACCCAAACATTGTTTTTCAATTTAGGGATTGGGGCCTTTGCAACCTGTTTTCCTTTCCCTTTGACGATTGGAGCTTTCTTGCGAGTGTTTGATGAAGGTTCTTTGATTTCCACACCTTGTTGCGCAGGTTTGGAGGGAGCTTTCCTTTTTGTTTCCTTCGAACGAGCCTTAGGGGATGAGAAGACTAATTTTCTTCTCACTCCTTTATTTTGACCACTAAGAGGAGTAGTAGTGGTTGAATGCATCAAAGGATTAGGTAGATTGCGAGCGGTGGCGGCTTGAAGTTGAGATCAAGCCTTGTTTAATTCGCCCTTATCCGCCGCATTCATCCAAGCATTGTAAAAGGAAGATAATACAATACTCGTTGTAGGACTTTGTACTACCCACCTAGGAAGGCTTAACCATTATTCCATCCAACGTGGAATTCTTTCGGGTTTAAAAATCACATCTTTAGGGGCATCGCAATCTTGTGGGGGAATGATTTATTTCATCCCGTATTGTCTCATTACCCTACAAGGAAAAATATAAGTGGTATTAGATAGGCCTAGAAGCCTAATATAAGGGAAATTGAAACTATTTCCCACCATACTACTTATGTTCCACCAAGGAATCACAAAGCATATGTTGGGAACCCAGTGACAGAAAAACGACGTCCATTCTTCTTTATTTTTATGCTTATAAAGAATTCGACGTCCAGGGAATGTCCTCACTCCGTTAGCCTCAAGACTTTGTGGCTGATCGACAATTCGTAAACGCTCCATAAGCCAAATCTGAAAAAAAAAAAAAAAAGGAACAAAAAAATTAGTTTGCGATTTACACAAGCAGGTGGCGTGCGCATCAAAATCAGTTGCGCGCGCCAACCGCGCGCATCGCAGACGATTGCGCTGGTCCTTCCAGCGCAAATTCATGACTTTCAGTGGAATACGATGTAAGAAAAACAAAAAACAAAAAAAAAAAACTTACGTGTCATAGGAGTGGACTTCCCGTGAAACTGTTTTCGTTAGGGTCTCTTCTAAGGCGGTTCAAGCATTGAACGGTTTCTGCTAAAACCAAAGGAGCGGGTGAATGACATCCCTCTATTTGCTCTACTATGGACACCATGGAATAATCTCCGTATTCTTTGCAAGTCCTAAGTAAACAACTAACAACAAGACAATAACATAAAGCACGAATTTTAAAGCGTTGTTTAGTCATGTTGTCACGAGGGGCGACAAAGTGTTCAATAAATTGGATCAAATTCACGCCTTCTTCACTTCCAATGTTAGTCATATCATTGTCAGACAAACCAAAAAAAATCTTTGGAATATAGGTTTGGAATCTGACAAGGTAGGCGCATAAGTCACAGGGAGAGTGTTTGTAGGGAAGCCTAGCAAGGCCTCAAACTCACCAGGAAGTGGGACAATCTCGTCCCCTTTAAATAAGAAAAGATGATGGTTAGAGTCCCAATGGTTGATGGCGGCATGAAGAAAATCAAAATTGATCACTAGTTGCATATAATTCAATAAAGGGTCTAGGTGGTAAATTTGAAAGCTAGTTGGTCCTCGGTCGATAGGGAGGTGACCCATTGCTTCAAGAGTTGTTCAATGGTTTTCACCATTGTTCAAATCAAAAAAAAAAAAAAAAAAAAAAGAGAGAGAGAGAATTTAGAGAGATTAATTCTTTTTAGATTCTTATTATTAAGCGAATGAATGCGAGATACTTAAAAGCCTACTTGAAATCTCGTTTAAATCCACCCAAAAGTGGCAAAATTTTGGCAATTTTTGCTCAAAGGATAGTTCACCAGCAGGTGTCGCGCACAACTCATGAGTTGCGCGCGACGTACGCACGCAACTAATTCAAATGCGCGCAACAGCCGCGTGCAACTGCTTCAGTTGCGCGCGTCAGCACTGTCGCGACATGTGAGTCAATATTATTTTCATATTTTGAACTACATAATAATGGAATCCCACGAGATCTTAAGACAAATCATACGCATACCTTTTACTAACCTTTGTGTCCTTTTCCTTAATATTTTCTTATTCTTTTTCATTTTTCTTTACTTTCTTTTTCTTTTTTCCTTTTTTCCTTTCTTTTTTCTATTCTCTTGTTTCCTTTTTGTTATTTTTTAAAGGGGGGTAAGTCGGGAACCTTTCCCTCCCTTGGAAAAATTTTTCTTGGAATTTTTTTTGCAAATTTTTTATAATAATAAAAAAAAGAGAAAAAGGTAAAAAATAAAAATAACTAATAATAAAAAAAAAAAAAAATGTACACATGGAAACAAAAGAAAACGACATACATACAAAAAACGTGTCATATGTACAACAAAAAATATATACATTTGTTTCCTAATATAAAAAAAATGCATGTACAAAGGAAGTCAAGATGGTCGGCGACTCCCAAACGGCTGCTACACATCTTCCAAAATCCAAACGCAGATTAATACATAAAATATGTCATAACTTCGTTAAAAGAAAAATAAATAATAAACTTACCGTGACCATCCGATGTTCACGGCATGACAAAGTGAGGAGAGCTCTCCGATAAGAAGCTCGGAAAGCGCGCAAAGTCCTCACCATGCCGTTCACAATCTCTCGCGGAACCTGTTCAAAAAGACAAGGACAGTTAGCAAAAATGTATATGAAAATATATATAAATACATATGCATAAGGAACATACCGACTCAACCATCTCAGGAACAAACGGTATCCCCTCCTCATCCGCCGCTGCTAGAAGGATCTCACGAATTACCGACCTAACGGCATCAGTATACGTGATCTCCACTGTAAGAGGCACCCAACCACCTAGCTCAACCCGCTGAAAAATAAATAAAAGGGTAAAAGTTCCAAAAAATAAATATAAATAACAAAAGAGAATTAAAGTACAAACCGGAACAAAAGCTGGGAAATGAGTCAGCCTGGATGCAATGAAAGTCAAATACGATGCATCCGGCAGCACTAGCTGCTCCGCTGGATAACCAAGGATCGCCTGAGCTCGATCCTCGGTAAACAGCGAGTTCGAACGTAACATCCGGATCGGAGGATCCACGGGAACCATGGGCTCCTCGAATGCAGACTGTCAGAGAACACACTTGCCTAAAAATCAAGGGTCTGTCCTCTAAAGGACTGGAAGTCCCTGATAAAGAGCCCGAAAACGGTAACGAATCATGCCGGACCGGACAGCCTCAGGAACTCCGACGATCAAGCTCCAAGGACGGAGGTCGATCTACAAACACAGCCACATGAAAAATCGTCAGAAAATAAATAAAATTAAAAGATGCACATGAAGTTGGAGTACTCACCGACGCACGAGTCTCCGAAAGAATCCTCTAGCGAAAGTCGCCGGCAGAAGTGGCTCGTCTCTTCTTAATCGTGACCAATCGATAGGCGATAGGAAAACGAGCAGCCCCAAGCATCCTGGGGGCTAAGAAAGGCAAGTACGAGTATCCCTAAGCTTGAAACTGAAAAAGGATAAGCCTGAAGAAAAAAAGCAAAAATAATCAAAAGAAGCTTAAAATACGTACCTCAAGGATACGACCATGCCAAGTAAGGAGATCCGAGGCACCTCAGTAGCTGCAGCAAAATCCAGCACCTGGGTCGCCTTGCCCATAGATGTAAGCATACGGGCATACGACACCTCCGCCCAACTCAGGTTACCTACTTGCCCTAAATCACTAGGACAAATAAGTAACCCAATCGCGAAACGCTCTCCTCGATCACTCAAGATAGTGACGGAAAGAACGTGAGCAATGTATATCCGAGCCAGCTGCTCAGGTGTACACTGTTGATCAAGCTCATCAGCCGACAACTCGTCGGCAAGAACCGAGTACGGATAAGACTGCGCGTACACGTGAAGGGCCGACGCAAGACGGTCCCCCACAAGGTCTCGCAGTCTCTCGTCTGACCCCTTAACGAACTCTATAGCTACGGGTTCGCCTCCAAAAAGGAAAACCCGTAATCGTAGAGAAATCGAAAGGGGTAACTGTCATCTCTCCCCATGGAAAGTGGAAAGTGTTGGTGGAATCCCACCAAAACTCCAGCAATCCATGGAGGAAAGCTGACAACGTAGGCTAACTCGATAAATCCCGAAGAGCCGCCAGCTGGGAGTCAATCCCGGAAAGTGCCACAACCTCCTTTGCCACCTCGGGCAAACTCTCAAAACAGGCTCGCAGGCCACCAGAGCCGTATAAACGCATGCTAGGCTCGCTCTAAGGAAAATAAAAAAAAAATTAAAAAAAAAACGGTTATGGTTAAAAAAGGAGAAGAAACACATGAAAAAGAAAGAAACGAAGGCGCGAAGAACTCACGATGCCACGCCACCCTCTAATCGAGACATGATAGTCTGGGTCCCACTTAAGGACCCTAGGGTCCCACTTGGGAGGAGCCTCCCAAACCACATCCTCCTGGCGACGTCGATCAGCTGCGACGGGTCGCTCTCGAACCTCCTTTCGAGGACGAGTCACCCTCTTTAGAGGGCGAACCGCCTCGTCAGGACCACCTAGAATCTCCTCCGCATCGACAAATAGAGGCGAGTCCATGCTATGATGGATAAAGTTTCTTTATTAGTTTACTTTATTAAACTAATATACGTATTCTAGACCCATTTTGACAGCATTATGATTGTCGATAGGATAAAACACAAAAACCGAATGTCACCCATACTTGGGGGCTACGATACCTGCAGTTAAACTTAGTAAATGGGGGCTTCTAACACCCACAAAAGCCATCCTATACCAGTTTCAACAAAGCATTTAAGAGATTGTATTTCAAAATCTCAAATAATCAACTACTCCTAGACGAATAACAGTAATATAAACATGATTATCGTCTACCAAACAATTTTGAGGTTTAAACATGGCAAAAAATAAGCTAAGAGTGGGTTTCGCGCCATTTTTCAACAATTCAAAATTCGCAAATATAAATTATGAAAGTAATATTGGTTTCATCACTATAATCTACTTCATAATCAGCAATTATAGCCAAAATGAGCAAGATAAAGCAATAAATCAAGCAAAATTCGAAGAAAAAGAGCAAGAACGAGCTTGAACAAAGAAATTCTCATATAAGGTTCAATACATAACAATTTTTCATGAAATTTGTTGCAAAACACTCCTTAAACATAGTATAACAACATGGAACAAACAATTTCAAGAAAATGGACAAAATAAAAAAACCCCCCAACTTTGAAATTTAGGGTTCAACGGTTCAAAAATCGTCCCAATTAAGCTTAAATCTAACGAAATATAACAAAAAAACTTACATTGGACTATGGCAAAAATGAATAAGGGACAAGATCTACTTCCTTTAGCTTCAAAAAACATGAAAATCCGAGACTCCTAGAGAGATAAAGGGGCGAAAATGGCGAAGGAAGGAGAAAGAAAGAGCGAAATGAAAATCGCGGTCAGCGATTTCATTTTACTAACATAAATGTCGTGCGCAACTGAATCTGTTGCGCGTGACATACCAGCGCAACTCAGAACGATCCGTTTGATCATTTTTCAACGGTTGCGCGCAAATACTGGTCACTAAAATGACCGGAATATTGATTTTGATCCGTTTGATCATTTTTCAACGGTTTTTGCTCGTTATTAGACGTAATGGCTTGAAATTATCAAAATCTTTTAAATTTCTTTGCATATTGTAGTTTGTTTTCTCCTTTGTTAGTTTTTTGCATCATTCTTGCATGCACACCGTGCTTTATGCCTTCCTTAAGCATACGTTTTGAACGTTTTTCATAAGAGTGTCTTAAGACGTTCCGTGGTGGTGCTTTACGTAAAAGCACCCATAGACAGGTTTGTCATTTTACTGTACTGACGTTACAAATGTCCAGCTTTTCTTTTTTTTCACGTCCGAAGCAAAAAGGAAGGCGTTGTCATGCAGCGTAAAAATGCAAAAGGCGTATCGTATGACGCAAAATTGTATGGTGTAGGTGTTGCGTAAAATTTCACTTCAGCCCAAGCTATTGCGAGATCCACCTCTCGGAACTAAAAGGTGGAAGATTACTTTAGGCATTAGCCCACGAGTCGACAGGCGCGCCGAACCATCAGGACACTTCTTGAATGGAAGCAAATACGGTAGTTAGTGCGCTTACTAGCTTACCGGACAGTTAGGGTGTCCGTCCACCCCCTGTATAAAGAAGCGACGAGACGATGTCGCGCCTATGTAGTCACGTGCCCCCAGTCCTGAGACACGTGTACTCATCATGTGGACAAAACTGTTGAGAGAGTTGCTGATTTTATTCCTCTCCCGGGATTTGGATATATGCCTCCAGTCTTGAGACATGTATTTCTATCTTGTGGACATCCGGCTTGAACACCAGACCCGGCTCAAATACTGGACCATTTCGGCTCGAATATCGAAAACCCCTTTTTTCATCTTTTTACTTTGTTAAAGTTAGGCTAAAGTTTCAATGACATGTTGAGAGATTGACATCACCCAGAACACCTTTACTTGTAAAAGCGTTCTACAATTGCAAAGGGTCAATCTAGATTCTTTAACGCGTTAAGACTAGAAAAAGACTTTTCTAGCCTTAATAGCTACTTTTTTCGAACACTTAACGAACTAAGGATCGTTTCAACATCCTTAAACATTTCTGAAAGATTCTCTATTCTTTGAGAACTTCGCAGAATGAGTCTCGGATTTATATCCCTAACTACTTTGATCATCGTCTATTCTAGACTCCATCAAAGTGGGGGCTAATTGTAGACATCTATTTTTGGCCTCCTGTCCCGACAAGAAGTGCAATGACGATAAATAAAACCATCTTCGTGTTGGATCGAAGTGAAAAATGCTTATGGATAACTGGTTAAGCCACAAAACACAAAAACTAGCCCAAACTAAATAAACAAAGCTAAAACGAGGTCCAATTAATTAAATCCGGTCAATTTTAGTGATCTATAGCGGAGATTAGGTCGTTGAAAACTAATCTACCCTCGGTCAAAACAAAATTTGTATTCCCTCAACACACCCCTATACCAAGCATAGAGTAAGTCGTGGGTCGAACCACTAGGAATGGGAGGGGAATGCTAATGTGAAAGCTAAGCTATTTCAAAGCAATGAAGTGAGGTGTGTATATTCCAAACAATCAAACAATCAAAATGAAATCAAATTTATCAAGCACTAGGGTTAGGATCCGCATATACTCGGAATAGATATAGCTAATCGGGATTGGAGATGACTAAGTCGAGTGTTGCGAGGGAAAATCAATTAAGCAATCAAGAGAGTAAGGTAGGCTAATCTCCTAGAGGTCAAGCTAGCGTCAACTACGAGAGACTCTAACTAGGAACCTTGCAAACATACTCAATCGACAAAAGCAAGCCACAAATTAATTTTCCGTATCAATGCGAGCTTACAATGCATTATAGTGTACCAATCAAAGTTAGCTACTCTTCAATTAATCACACACATGCACTGAATCAATCAACCAATTTAATCACAACATCAACTCCATCAATTTCCCCCAATTAGCATCAATCCATTACTCATATATGCTTTACCATTCCCCTAGCAAGAGAACTACTCACAATCCATTGAAATCAAGATCAAAACTTAATCAACAATTTCATCATCATCATATCAATAAAACTAATTCAATCACGAATTCAATTCAAACTTGAAAAATTAACAAAACAATTAAAATGATAAGCTAAAGATTGCATTAAAGTAAAAGAAATCCTTACAAACTTGCTTCAATTCAATGGAGAAAATGCTAGAATTACCAATCTTCAATCATCAATCAAGAACTTCTCTCGCTACTATCTAGAGTTTCTCTCTCTAAAATTCTAATTATAATTCTATTCTAATTTCTGAAATAATATTCCTCTCCCTAAAAATAGAATGAAAATCTATATATAGTAAAACTAACTAAAAGAAGTTAGTTAGATCGTCCCCAAATAAATCCGTACAGGCGCGGCCAACTATAAGGGAGAGCGCGGCCGCGTAAATCTGGGTACGGAATAGAGCCCGAGAGAGACGCGCCCGCGCCACCAAGCCACGCGCCCGCGCCATAGCCGCGCGCGCCCGCTCCTTGTAATAGGGCAACCTTCTTCCCCATCATGGCGATGTTCCTCGTGCATTCCACTTAATGCTCTTGATAAACACGGGACCTTGCAGTTTCTAAACTCCATGTTTGTGGGTTCAACACAAGAAATCATGCCCCCACAGCTTAAATGCACAGCTTAAGGACTTTAGGAACTTACACTTCTCAATGCTTGAGCTTCAAATGTGGAACATTAAAGATCCTAATCAATGCCAAACTTGGGAAGAGGCCTCGTGAAACTTAGATAACGACCTTAACCTGAAAAATAAAGGAAAACAAGCAAATAAAAGAGAAAATAACAAAATAAACCAAGAAATGCATAAAGAAATAAATCCAACTAAGAAAATGCAAACTAAAAGAAATAAAGAATAAAAAAAAGGAAAAGCTAAGTAAAAGAGCTATAGAATAACATAAATTCACCCTAAAAAAAACCAAATGAGTGCCATACATAACACTCATAAACTAGGCTTAAGCCCGTGCTTAAAACCCAATAATGACGGATTTAGGAGCGCCTAGGTTAAATTTTAATGCTGCCGCAGGAAAATCCGCGCGCATCTCAATCAGCTGCGCAGGGCAGGCGCGCGCAACTAATTCAATTATGCGCGACACTCAGCATAACCCCCAGAGATGCGCTCGTGGAAGATTCAGAATTTTATAAAAATATAGAATCGAATCTTACCATAATGCCACGTGCAAGAAAATAAGTTGCGCTGCCCATAGCAGAGCGACTCAATCACTTGCGCTTGGATGCCGCGCGCAACTCATCCTGATGCGCGCGACACCTGCTGCGGTAGAATTTTCAAAGCCCTAAACCTACTTATTCCCTATAAATAGAGGCTTAATCCGAGGCTTAAATAGACAGAAAATAACCTAAAACTCTGGCGAAATACTTGTGAACTTATGCTACCTAAACCCTCTTGTCCTAAACACTCACCCCTTGATATTTTGTTACTACGGTAGAGGTTCCCCAACAAGAAGGTGTCCATAAGTGTTCTAAACTAAGATCTAGCAAAGAGAAGTGGTAAATTCCCGAGCACTTAGATAAATCATATTTATTTTCTTGTTTAAAAGAACCTTAATTAATTAATTAGTGTTGTTTGATCATCTTTAAAGGATTAATTAATTATTTTCACATAATATCTTGTGTTAAATAAAGATTAGAATTGTATAATTAATTGTTGGTTGATCACTTAAGCCAAGGCGAATATTGTTTATTTTCTTGTTCTTTTCACGAATTTGATTAAATAAAGAATAACGACGTTGCAATGTAATTCCTACGTTAATTAACGTGTGTAAATAAAATCAACTAACTTAATTTTAGGTACTGCATTGTATATATTGTTTGGTAATGAAATTGCAAAAAAGGAAGAGCTAGTAGAGGTCGTACTAGGGATAGAATAGCAATTCCTCTCTAAAAGGAATGTTATTTTAGTACCCTCGCTCCCGAACTCATTTCTGGTTTATGTAGACCAATTTGGGCATGGGTAAACTTACGATTTGTGCTAATTATTCCATGAACTCCACATGGATGAAATGCAAGAACGAGGTTTATGAGTTTTCATTGGCGACTCCTACTTGTTTCTTACAAAAAAGCGTGATGAGAGTATGATTTCTAATTCAAGGTCTCCCAAACAGTCATAATTCAAATCCTAGTACACCCTAAAAAGTGTAAAGTCCTAGGCTTTTAAGTGGTCATGGGCATCTAAGAAAGGACCCCCTACGATGGGATCACCCTCCTTACACTTATTTCAACCTAAGGGCCTTCGAGACCATAATGAAAATTTAGGGGATTGATAGGAAAGTCTTTCATTCATTGTTTTCTGTATATCTTGAAATCGTTTGTCAACAATGGTTATTTTCCTTTAACAAAGAGAAAACCTATACTTGGGATGCTATTGTAAATGCTTTTATTGATAGATATAAATGTAATATCCAAGTTGAAACTGATCATAGGGAACTTGAGATACTTAAACAAAAAGCGAATGAAGGTTTTACTTCTTTCTTTAATAAGTAGAAGGAAACCTCTGCTAAGATGATTGAAGTGCCTACTGAAAAAGAATCTGTGAGATTATTCATAAAGAATATCCAAGAAAAGTATTCCAAACAACTCAAGTATCAAAATAACTTGAATACTTTCAAGGCTGTTTATGACATTGGAATTAATATTGAAGACGATCTTACAAAGCAAAAAGCTGCTAACACTAACTCCAACAGTGGCTAGAAAGGAAAGAATTGCTGAAAACTAAAGCACACTACAAATACCATCAAGGTATGGGCCATCTTATTGAGAATTGCTGGAAGCTAAAGGAAGCTATCCAAGACATGACTGATAGTAATAAACTCCCAGTACCTCCTGTAAGCAAGAAGACAAGTAACAACAGTGCACCACTTTCTGACTTCTTGGCTATTTCTGATGAGGAAAATTGTGTTGATCCCACATCTTTAATCAAACTAGTCGAAGAAACTCATTGAAGAAGAAGAGGAAATCTTTTTCGATGCCATGAGTGATTGGGCCCCAATTCAACAACCGGCTACTAAAGAAGACGTTTTGCTCTTCGTATATACTATGGGGAAAACAATAGACATGTGTAGAAAAGTTCTTGAACGCACAAAGTTAGAACAAAGTAAACATGACAATAAAGAGGTGACACCTATACAGACTACTAAGAGAAAGCCATTTTCTCTCTGAGTAGTCTAAACACACAAAAGGAGCAATAAGTCCTACACTCCAATTGGGACCACATATGCAAATATGTTCAAAATGCTCTTCGAGAGTGGCAAGATCAAACCTCTCAAACCTAGACCATTTGAATCACTAAAAAGAACAGACAGATTCTATTGTCCATATCATAAATCAAGAAAACATTGTATTAAATTCAAGGATTTAATTCAGAAACTGATTGATAATAAAAATTTAGTCCAAATTCCACAAGAGAAAGATGCCACCATCGATAGAGTTTGGGACAGTGATGATTAGGACGTCTACCTCAAGGATATGGAGGAAACCCCACTCTCCTCGATATATCTAGTGGACGACATTTGGGATGAAGAAGACTCACTCATAGACGTTCTCACAAGATCCGGGAGAGTGCAACCTCCAACTATCATGCAACAACCTATTCCTATTACTCAGCAAGTTCCCATACCTATCATAGACGACAACAATGTTGTCAAACAACTAAAAAAGACTAAGGTCAAGATGAATGTGTAGAAACTTTTAGCTACATCCCATCAACATAGTGTTGCAGTGATGAATGCTTTAGATAAAATAGGAATAGATTCTGAAACCACTCCTGAGGGGTTAGCTAACTTTCTTACGAGTGATCTTCCCAGTCCCATCAATTTGATCACCTTTTCTGACAAGGGTCTACCTCCAGAGGGTTACATACACAAACAAAGCCTTGAATCTCACAATAGTCTGCAAGAGGATGAATGTCCCAATGACTCTTGTAGATAATGGATCAGCAATTAATGTGTGTCCACTCCGAACTGCGAGAATGTTGGGAATAAGGGATGAAGACTTGTCTCCATCTACACAGGGAATAAGATCCTATGACAACACTCGCCGTTAAGCCCTTGGAACCACTATCATGAGTGTAACGGCAAGATTCATAGAACATGCTACTACTATTCAAGTGGTAGACATTAAAGCATCCTTCAACTTATTGTTGGGATGCCCTTGGCTTCATGAACTAAAAGTCGTCCCTTCATCCCTTCATCAACAAGTGAAGTCTATAGTTGGAGGAATCTCTATTACAATTGATGCTTCATCAATGAGAATTAAGTCCGTTGAAAATCCAATCATAAATGTGGAGCACGATGAAAATGACGAAGATTTGTGGGGCTATAACGAAGAGGTCTCCTTAATCGAGGAGGATGAAAGGACACCTCTTCACTACAAACTCCACTCTAACATGATAGTAAATGCTATTCTCAGAAAATAGGGACACTTTCCTAGAATGACTCTTGGAAAGAAGAAAGGGATAGCAAAGCAAATAGGACTACCTGGCCTCCCTAAATTAGACACTTTTGGACTTGGTTTTGAACTGACTCTAGACGACCTTAAGCGAGCCTGGGAAAAAGCAAATGCACGTAGGAATGCTCGTACCTAAAAGAAAGCAATCCTAATGGATTATTATCCTCTCAGCCTAAATGGACAATTCATGAGAGAAGGAAAGGATTATCCATGTCATGAATTTCCCAAACCCTTTGTCAAGAATGGGATAAGACAACCTGGGTTCAAAATCTTTTTGGATTGTAACTTTCTGGATGATAACCCAACTCCATCCATAAGGAGAAAACACCTCCATGCTTTGACTTTAATGTCATGGGACTTCTCTTTGGGCACGAGAAGAATGATCCACCATATATTGAGGATAATTCCTTGCTCATTCAGACGGTACTACAAAGTGATAATTTTGATCCTTCTAAACTTATCACTCCAGTAGAGAGGCTAGTTCAAGGATGGCGAAAGACCGTGAAGGTGACTACTCCAACTAGAAGAAAGATCTATAGAGGAATAGAGATAGACCCAACCAAGACCAAGGCAATCATGTCAATGCCACCGCCCAAAACCGAAAAGCAAATTGGGGATTCATTGGTCGGTTGTAATACATAAGTAGGTTTATATTCAAATTAACAACAATATGTGAACCAATATTCAAAAAACTCAAGAAGATTGTGTCAGTAATATGGGACGACGAGTGCCAAAAAGACTTTGAAAAGATTAAATCCTATCTCGCTAATCCTCCTTTATTAGCACCAGCACTCCCAAGAATCCCTCTTAGGTTGTACCTAACAGTCACTAAAGAGACAATGGGGGCCATGCTCACACAAGAATTAGAAGGAAAAGAGAATGACATATACTATCTAAGTAAGAAGATGCTCGAGTATGAAATACGCTATACATCACTGGAGAAATTGTGCCTCGCATTAGTGTGGGCCGCAACCAAGTTAAGGCATTACATGCTCGTGCACACAGTCTTTGTAGTATCTCGGATGGATCCACTTAAGTATCTTTTTGATAAATCTACACTAAATGGGCGAATATCAAGATGGATAGTCAACTTAGCCCAATTTGATGTAAGATTCATGCTTCAAAAGGCTATTAAAGGATATGTGGTCTCGGACTTCTTAGCAGACTTCTCAATAGAAGATTCGACACCAATACATGAGAATGACTTTCCAAACGAAGACTTGATGGTCATAGAAGATGAAACTTGGACTCTATACTTTGACAGAGCCTCAAACCAAAAGGGATGCGGCATAGGGGTATTATTGGTATCACCTAAATAAGAACATATTCCGATCTCCATAAAGCTAGATTTTGACGTTACCAACAACGCTTCAGAATATGAAGCATGCGTGGTAGGCCTTGAAACAGCATTGGCATTAGGAGCAAAGAAACTTCGAATATTCGGAGATTCTTCGTTGATCATCATCCAAATTTCCAAAAGATGGAAAGGAGTGAAATTTTTTCCCCTTACTAAACATACTTGGAAACTCTCACAAACCAACTAGAAAAGGTAGAGTACACATATCTACTAGAGAGGAAAATCAATTTTGCTGATGCCTTGGCAAGACTAGCCTCCATGGTTAGAATTCCCACGAAAATTAAGCAAATGCCTTTAACGATAGAAAAAGGCATAAACCGGCTTATATTCAAGCTATATAAGATGATGAAATGGTCTAAGAAGAAGAAGAAGAAGAAGAACCTTGGTATATAGACATCCTAAACTATGTCACAAAAGGAGAATATCCCCTCCATGCTGACAAAAGAGAAAAACGAGCTTTAAGACTTTTGGCTTCCTAATATGTGCTCATAAACAACAACTTACACAAAAAGGTACCTAAAGGTCAAGCACTTCTATGTGTAGGCAAAAAGGAATCCCAAAAGGCTATGAGAATAGTCCATGAAGGAGTATGTGGAACACATGTAAATGGAAAAATGCTAGTCCAAAAGATAATAGGCGAAGGGTATTATTGGACTACCATGAATAGGGATTATCATCAATATGTCAAAAGATGCCCAAAATGCCAAATATACGCTAACTTACAACATGTTCATCCATCTCTCCTCTATACCTATGCATCACCACGACCATTCTCAATATGGGGAATAGATATTATTTGAAAAATTACACCTCTAGGAACAAGAGGCCATGAATACATCTTAGTAGTAATTGATTACTTCACTAAATGGGTTGAAGTAGTATCATATGCAAAACTCACTACAAAAACATGTAGCACTCTTTATCAATAGAAACATCATCTGTTGATATGGAGTCCCACAAGAAATGGTAAGTGACAATGGTACTCACTTTCAAGCAGAATGTGAAGAATTGCTACAAAAGTATGGCATTCAACATCATCACTCCTCTCCATACAGACCTAAGGCAAATGGTGCAGTTGAGGCAGCTATAATAATTTAAAGACTATCATTGAGTAGATGACAGAAAATTACAAGGATTGGCCTAACAAACTCCACTTTGCTCTATGGGGTTATCGCACATCAATTTGCTCGTCAACAGGAAATACGCCATTTTCCTTAGTCTATGGGATGGATGTCGCACAACCTGTAGAGCTAGAAATACCTTCCCTACGCATCGCATTGGAAAGTAAACTTGATGAAGTTGAATGGATTAGAGCAAGATATGAAGAGATAATTTTACTCGATGAAAAGCGACTAGAGGCTCTACATCATACTCAATGCTATCAAACCCGTATGGTTAGGAACTTCAACAAGAAAGTCAAGACAAGAAACATCAAAGTAGGAGACTTGGTGTTAAAGGCATTAAGAAAAAATGTTTTAGATCCAAGAGGCAAGTTTAGACCCAATTGGTCTGGACAATATATTGTCAAAACAGTCCTATCAGGAGGTGCTGCAAAACTGACTGATATGGATGGTAATGAGTTCTCAAATATGACAAATCTTGACCAACTTAAGAAAAACTACCTATAATTTCTTGAGTAAGATACTCAAGGGAGCTACGTTTGGCCAGATTCCTTAGGAAAGGATACGTAGGCAACCCTCATAGGGTGCGGCCACTTTAATTTTTACAAATCTCGCATCACAACATAGATAAGTTAATTCAAAATAATCGGCGCAAAAAATTTAAGACCAACGCATCCCAGCAAATCTGTCGCCTGACGAGAGATATTAGTGTTGGCCGACAACTGTAGCGTATGGCGACAAGCAGCAGCGTCTGGCGACAGACTTTATACTGCGGTGCCAATTTTTCTGCGATAATTTGGGCGAATTTCGGTGTATTTCGGAAATTTTCGACTTCCGTACTCGAATAATTTTCAGAAGAATAATTATGCTTTAATAGAAATCAAATGTAAATGTTGATTAATAAAATAAAATAAAAATTACATTATTGATGGAATTTAATTAAAACTTAAAAATAAATTAACTTGAAAAATAAAAATTGTCTAATAAATTGAAGGTAAAGCAATGCTCTAATCGTCTTCTTTTTTCTAGCCCTCTTCCAATTCTTGTCAACATTCTCTTCTTCATCCATCATTTTTGCTAGCAAGCATCCTTTAGAGGATTTGCGTTCAATCTTGGTGTCGATAGTTTCCCCTTTAGCCATCACACCATGTTTCTTTTCTATCCACACTTTCTTTTCTGTAGAGTCAACTTTTCTTTTCTATTTGCCTTTTAGTAGTATTTTTCTTCTTAGGCATAACAGGAGTCTTGAATTTAACCTTTTCACCTAGGTGTTCCTTAACAGGAGCTTTCTTGTCTCCTAGACGATCCTTCACATTGGTCTTACTTTGAACTTTGGTCTTGTCCTTTTTAGATTTATCAAGTATCCAATGCTTCACATCTTTAGACAAAGAAGGAGGAACTTTTGGGTAATAACTTCCCATAAAGGCCTAGCACACCAATAATTATCAAACCTCTCATGTCTTATGAAACAGGAAATTCATAAGGGCTACGAAGATCACCAGATGGAATAGTTTGAGCAAGGCCATACAGTCCTTTTACCCTACAAGGGTAATAAAAGGTCAACTTTGATAAGCTAGGAAGACATCAAAAGGGTTATTTGTTGACACCAACCATCTTCTCCATTTTCCACCAGGGAATGACCCATTTAATTAAAAAATCAAAAGAGGCAAAAATCTTGCTCCACTCTCGGCGGCCCATCTTTATGGAAAAGTTTTTCTTTCACCTTACAAAGCAATTTGGCGCATATTTGTCAACATTGTCAGGAGGACTAATTAATTCTAGCCTCTCCATTAGCCACATCTGCAAATATTCAATGCAAATAATTAGTATTACTATACAAAAATATATATTTTTGATTTCTGTAATTAAAAATATTATTTTTCTATCTGTAATAAAATTGGAGAGCTTCGAAAAGGTGCTTTTGGATTTTTCTTTAATTCATCTAAACTAAGCATAGTTTCTCCAACAATTAATGGCATTAGATTCCTCCCTGATTCAATTTCTTCCATGATAGATACTAAAATTGTTTGACCCTCACAAATATTAACACTAGTGAGGAGATATTGGCTAAACATGAAAAATAGGAAAGCTCTCCTCCTATAAACATGAAAAGATTCAGAATGTGGTCTATCAAAATAATGGCGTGCAAATTCTTTTAGATTAACTACATTCCCATCTACAATATTTGTTAGATCCCTGTCCTTAAGATTAAAGAAACGCTCAAAGTCTTTATAATAATATTCACTCACATTAGGAATTACCGCAATATCTAAAGAAGGGAGGCCTAGAATGGCACCAAACTCTTCCGGTAAAGGACTAATTTCATCATAGCCTAGTCTAAAACAATGGGTATCTGGATCCCAATATTCTAAGACGGTATGAATAAAATCTATGTCTATGTCTACCCCCTTAATACCATAAATACCTCCCCATTGAAAAAAGTCGAGCTCTTTTCTCTCCTTAGCAGTCAAAGACCGGCACCACTCATGAGTAAAATCACTAAAACTCTTAGACATGATTGCTTGATAAGAACTAAAACTATAACTATTTTTTAATCTGTTCGAAATATACAAAAATTGGCAGATTTGGGGGCTATTTATGCACAAAACTGGTACAGTTTGAATACCAAAAGGATTCGGATAAAAAGGTTTAGCTCCGGGCGACAGGTGCAGCGCCTAGTGACAAGGCATGTCGCCAATCAGCGTCTGGCAACAGAAAGCAAAACACGACACCAGCTTTGCGCGCTATGTAAACCATGTTTTTCCGACTATGACTCGATTTTGTACATTGACTTTACGGTTTTGACCCCTTGTCTCAAAACCTTATCCAACATTATCTCAAACACTTTTTTTTATTATTTTGAGCTTAATTAATTTTAGGCTAATTTTAGTCAAGTTTATTTTTATTTTATTTTTCATTTTTTTCTTTTGGGGGAGAAAGTCGGATACCCTCCATTGATAATAAAAATGACGGAAATTTTTGCAGAAAAATTATCACAATTTCCACACTCACATGCACATAAAATGAAAAATAAAAATGCAAAGATAAAATAAGCATAAAAAGTTTGTATATACAGTGTGTCTAACATAGAAGTCATATAATATAACTAGCAAAGTCCTACAAAGTCAAATAAAATAAACACGGTTACAACTACGGTGCCAGAGGACGCAAATAGGGAGGAACTCCCAAAGTGTCAAAGAATAGTGTAGATCATGGGGTATGCCCCTCGCTAGCTCCAGGATCACAAACAGTAGGGGTCGACAAAGTTGGGCATGCCCATCCAGGCTCACCCTAATGTTGAATCACCAACGGCTGAGGCTGCTACGGCTGCTGCGACAACGAGCTAACCTCATACGTCCCACCACCCCCTAAAGGAGCCGATGTCACGCCTCCTTGGCCTGTCGGCCTAACATGTGCACCCTCAGACCAAGAGCCTGAACCCTCCAATCTCCTAACATGAGTCGTCTCCGACCGGCCACCCTCGCCCCTGGAAGAAATACGACGACGTCTCAAGCCAAACCCGGATCTTTCTCTCTCGTAGCCTCGAGTCTCATCTAAGTGTGTGGCGGAGGAATAGGTTGTCCCTACGAAAATAAATCATGTCAAATGCAAAAATAGGCAAATAAAACATGTAATAAGGATAAGAGAAATACCTCTGTAGCAGTGTCGTCACGATGATAGCTGGTAGCGAAAAGCGTCCATACCTCTCGCCATCCTCGTTACCACCTCGCAAGAGAACTGTCAGGAGACAATGTTAGTAACAATCAAAGATATATATAAGTAAACGACAAATAGATGACTCACCCAGGTCTGGTGCCGAGGTATTGATCACTTGATAAAGCAATGATCTGGAGGAGTCAAAGGAATCATTTCCTCAATCGGGACATACATCCCCTGGTAGGTGATAGAGACCAGTGGAGGAACGAACTCTACACGCGTATCCTGGAAAAACAAATCCAAGTAACTAGTATCTACTTGGGGGCTGCACAAAAGACAAACATAGTAAATGAGGTATATATACCTCCATCGCCCCCTCTAGCAAAACAGGTGGTGGAGCCAAAAGCGGCAGCAACGTCTCCTCATAGCATAGCTTTGCATGGGCGTGAGTCTGCCAATGTGTGCCCGCTGGTGACCTACTCGCCAAGGTCCTTGATCTCTTTTGGTCAAACATGTGCCAAGGAGGGCGAGAAGGAACAACAAAAGCCTCCAAGGACTGTTGAATAGCAACTCTCTCGCCTAGGTACACCACAGCGCCATACATCCCCTGAAAATACTGATGCTGAGCATTGTACTACGTAGCAAGCGTATGAATGTCGAAATTAGCCCACGGCCAAAACTCTACGGCAGGCTCCTACAAAACGCTATGTATGAGATAAAATCCTACTAAAAGGTAATAAAATACAAGTATTTAAGAAACGTACCAAAAGGATCAACTCTCGAACGCGAGCAGTAGTAGCCTGGTCATTGTGGCGACCTCCCTAATAGGAAGCAATGGGGAGCTCGCAAGGCAAAGGTCTTGTCAGCGCAAGAAACGGAAAATACTCGTAGAACCTGATCTACGAGGATAAAGAAGTGTCAATAAATGCTAGTGCAGATCTAGAGCTAACTTTAATAAAAAAAAGAAATAAAGTATACCTCTACGAGTCTCCAAAAGCTAGATAGTGCGATATCTCCCTCGAATAAACCGTGATGATCAAAAAGTTGCAATCCGACCAGGAAATCCGCATAGGCCAAGCTGGCCCAATCATACGAACCGACCATATGAAGGTTGTGAAGAGCAGGCAGGTAGTAGAGTAATATTCGACTACCTCTATCAGGCGAGAAGGTCCCTGACAGCAAGATAAGAGCAAAGATGCGCACCCGCTGCTCTAGGGTGGTCGCACCATCCTGAAAAGCCGACGCGAGTGTGGACCAGCGAATACATTAAGAGATGAGATGCGTCGGCCAACCTCGCTACGAGCCCGAACAGCAATATTGCCCAACAGCTCCTATACCACAAGAGAAAAGACTATGATCTCGCTATCAAACGAAAGTGAGACCGAACAAAACTCCAACCCCGTGATGAGATTGAAGTCAGTAGGGGTGACAGTCATCTCACCCCATGGGAAATAAAAGGTGTTGGTGGTGTCCCAGAAGAACTCAACCAAAGCTCGAACCACATAACGACTCGACTCGAAAGAATACAAAGCCCGAGTGGCTCGGAGCAGAGGATTCAAGCCACAAGACTCCCACAGGCGACGCAAACCGTCATGGTCTCGAAAGTAAGTATTGTACAAGGATCCAATGATCTCGTTGCCAGAGCCATGGCTGCGAACTCTCCCATAGTGAATCTCGCGCTGAACGCGCTCCGAGATGTGAAACTCGGGCGTAAAATACAGAGTGCGCTCGTCCCACTCTAGGAACTCCCCTAGAGAAGAAAAGGTCCCTACGCCGGCATCGACGGGATCGTCCTCCCAGTGAGCCTCCCTAGCACGAGATCCGGAACCGCCTCGTCTAGCCATGCTATATTATGCAAAATAATAGTAAATTAAGAGGATTCCATAATATCTAAGGTTCGCCTAGCCGCATGATACTATGTTCGCCGAAATCAGAGTACGTAGTACTAAATAGAGCATAATTTCAAAACCTGCAAAAATAGCATTTTTTCAGTAATCAAACGATTTCTTGCAATAAAATGACAAATATCGTGACAAATTGGACAAAAATGGCTAGCAAAAATGCGAAGAATAAGCCACATTGTTCTCACGAACTCAAGAGGTTCAACAATGGCAATTCGCTTATTTCTTCACCAAATTGAGTCAAATAAGTCTAAAAATACTCTAAAGGCGATATGTAAACATAATCAAGCAATTTCATGGCATAAAATTTAACAAACGAAGCAAATTAAGCATAGTTGGGTTCGAAATTTTTAAAAATCTGCGAATAAACATGAGCAAATTCAGCAAAAACTAAGGCAAGTTTGAGTAAAACTTACATATATCGAGAAACTAGATGAAATAAGCTTTGATTTGCAACAAATTCAAGCGAATTTGGTTGAGAAACGGAGGAGAACGAGCAAGTTGAACTTCCAAGTGAAATCGCGAGTGAACAACAGCAACAACAACAAAATGAAGAAAAAAGGGGTTTAATTTGAAAAACCCGACATCAGCGCCAGACAACAAGCTTGTCGCCACGTGCTAATGCTTGTCGCTTGGCAACAATGCAAAATCTGGGCGACAGGGCGTAGCAGCGTGCGCTGGTGCGGTGACAAGATGCGTGGCCCCATAAATGATTACGTGGACCTTATACATTAATTTCGGGTTCATTGGTATGCTAGTTAGCCCCTATAAGCAATTTGACATGATAAGTAGTCGGCTCGATTACAATCGCAATAAGTGATTGACCTGACAAATGATCGTCTCACTTAGCTTAAAGTACCTAAGTATTGGCTCATCGCAAGCACCAAAGTAATGGTTCACAAAGAAGCACTAGCGCCAAGGCACCGGCTCATTCACAAAATGCACCGAGGTACTGGCACTGTAACACCTCGACCCCAAACAAATTAGGGAGGGGCCTATTGCCACAAAATGCGCATCAAGGGCCAACAACTGTCCTCACAAACCAACACGAGTCCTTTCGGCACATTTTGTCCTCACTCATGTGCGCCCCAGGAAAACTTCCCAAGAAATCACCCATCCCAAGACTACTCCCAGCCAAGCATGCTTAACTGTGGAGTATCTTAGCAAATGAGCTCCCTAAAAGGAAGATGCACCTTGTTGATATGAGTAGTATATTAAATTCCTTTAAAGCAATCATGAGGGGTATTACAGGCACATCAGCAAATGTTCAAGAAAAGCACTGAGAATCAATAAGCGATGGTCTTCGATAATTTTCCTCGAAATATTATCACTATGAAATTGAAAATAAAGATTATCACTATGAAATTGAAAATAGCTGCAAGCAGCTGACTTCGACGATGTCCCGAAGCAAAGAGGAAATTGTTTATAGCGGCGAGGCACAGCCGTGGCGAGGCACTGCCACAACCTTGAAGATGGCGAGGCATAGTCACCTTCGTCGATGTTCCCGAGGCACTATAGAGGATTGTCACAAGCAAATGAAGATATCAAGGAACCGTTACCTTCAAATGGCGTTCGCGAGGCACTATGGAGGTCGTCACCAACAAATGGAGCAACAAAATCGGTTTCTTCAGGGACGTGTGCTCGACGGTGCAAGATACGCGTTTCTTAACTCTTTCATCTGTTTAACTAACACTAGTTTGCAAGTATTGGCGATACAAGAATGATTTAGGATCGCAGAACGTTCTGAATCATTCTCCGTCCCTATCGCTACTTTGACTTTTGTTTTCAAAACTTGCGTTTCTCCAAACTCAGTCAAAGTGGGGGCTTTTGTAGAAACCCAAATGTGTCTCCCCAAAACCAAACCCAATGATGAATATCTTTCATGTCATTTGATTATCGAACGAAGTGAAGTGTGAAAAGTCTAGTGATGTGGTTGTTTTTATTAAAATATCTCTCTTTCTGTTTTTGAAAATATTTCTTCTTACATTCTATTTATGAAAATATCCAGTCCAATTTAGTTTGGTCCATGATAAGGGTCCAATAATAGTGTAGTTGGGTTGGGCTCAAAAAGAGCTTTCCAACGATATATTATAAGCCCAATTCCAATGAGTAATGAGGAAGTTATAGATTATATTAAATTGGGTCTGTAGACACCCGAATGTGTCTCCCCAAAACCAAACCCAGTGATGAATATATTTCATGTCATTTGTTATCAAACAAAGCGAAAGTGTGAAAAGTCTAGTGATGAGGATGTTTTTTATTAAAATATCTCTTCTTTCTGTTTTTGAAAATATTTCTATTCTTACCCTATTTATGAAAAACTTGCATTCTAGTTTATTTTGGTCCATGATATGGGTCCAATAATAGAGTAGTAGGATGGGGCTTGAAAAAACCTTTCCAACGATATATTATAAACCCGATTCCGATGAATATTGAGGAAGTTATGACCAAAATACTAAAATGGGCCCAAACCGAATTTTACCTACGACCCAATGATCATGTGGAGGATCCAAAGGTTTAATCTTATTCCTAAACTAATTAGGATTTATTAGAAGTTTCTATGAGTTTCTAAAAGATCTTAATTATCCTTCTTGAAAAGATAAAATCAAAGAGTTTGAAATTGAATATAACTTTTTGAAATTGAAAAACAAAGACAGTTAGATATTATTTTTGTTCCTCATAATATTTATCCAAATCTTATATGGTTGGATATATCTTGAAATTATTTTTCCAATGATATATTATAATATTAGTTCCGAGCTATAATGAAAAATATATGAATGGAATACGAAACTCTATCCAAAACTAACACCCTTTAACTATTTCGGCTATATATTTTATCTACAAAAGATTTTAATCTAATTCTTATTGGGTTGGAAAGTAAACTTCAAGATCTTTCCAACGACATATTATATGACATATTTGGACTTCTGGATCAAAAGATATGATAAAAACAAAATCTGCAAAAAAGTCGTCCCAGCGCCAAACGACAGGTCTATCGCCTGGCGCGCTCCCGTCGTTGGCGACAGGAGGTCTTTTATTCCGAAAAGGACTCGAACTCTTTTCTTTCGATTTACGTGCTATTTTTTTCTATAAATAGGGATCGTATCTCCCCGTTTTTAATCATTCACAATAATCTCTCTCTCTCTTTCTCTAAAAGCTAGAAGCTTTTCTTCTCTCTCTATTCTTTTTCTAAACCTTCCCTTTTGAAAAATTCCTCATACATTATTTCTAGACACACCTAGCCAAGTTAGAAGTTGCCTTCGCCCTAGACGTGAAAGCTTTGATTATTCTGAGGGTTTGGTCCCTAATCCCTATTTCAATTATTTAATTTAATTATATTGTTTTGTTTATTATTTTCCTTGAAGTTACTAACGTGTGTATTTTGTTATTAGAAAGAGGTACGAGGCAACGAAGTAAGTAATTTAATTGTTTCATTGATCTTTTGATATAGAAATCATTCTTAGATTATTTTATTGATTCCTAGTATCATGTTAGGATGTTTTATTGATTCCTAGTATAATGTTAGGATGTTTTATTGCTTCCTAGTATCATGTTTAGGGTTAACTAAGATTTCTAATGTCATGTATGTTTTTATGATGCTTCCTATTTCTTTCCTAATGGCATGTTAGTATCATGTTAGGGCTTAAGCTTTGATCTTTGATGTTTAGTGACATGCTAGGGTTTGTTATTAATCTTGTTAGTATCATGACTAGGATCTTGCTAATAATATTATGCTTTAACATGATTAATATAATTATGATTATTGTTATGATGATTGTTACTATGTTGCTTGATATTATATTTATATTATTGTTATTACTTGATCACGCCATTTATGCATGTTTAAAGGGAATTGGTACTTGATCACGCTTAATAAGATAATTAATAATCTTGTTTAGGGTTAATATGATTATAATTCAAGTGATCACCAATAATAGTTTTGTTTGTGCATTAATATTCAACCAACATAGATAAACAAGTTTAGAGTTAATTTATTGATTGTATGTTAGTCAAAAAGCGCTTATGAATACGAGAAAAATAAAGTAGTGGCCTATTTTTAAGGCAAGTTCAATCTCTTTTAGGTTGGATTTGTACCTTCAACCCCGAACTTCCAGTCATGGTTCCAGACCTATTGGAGTTAACAATCTCCTGGGTCGTTAAGAGGTGTAACCTTCACCCTGTGAACGGTTTACAAGTTCCTAAAACTTGTTGGAGACTCTTTTACTCTAGCTTCCTTCCCTTTGTACGCCACCATGCTTAAGTGTATGATCGCAGTGGGGCTCAAGTGTGGGATGACTTGAAATATTCCCTACAGGGTCCAAAATGATTTTTATATGTGGTCTAATGATCTAGAGGAGGGCCTATTAATTATTATTCCTAAAGTTATTAGGATTGATTTTAATCTTCTAGAATTTTCTAGAAGGTTCTTCTAAATTCTAATGAGATTAGGATTGATAATTATGTTTTAAAGAGTTTTATTTTGAATATAATATGTGATTTGTCACAAACATGATTTTAATCTGATCAACACGGAATTAGCTGCTTAATCGTATTAAGAAGAGGATTCCGCATACAAAGCGCATTTGATTTCTAACTTGGCGCAAGATGACAAGTGTGTCGCCTAGCGCTGATAGTTGTCGCCTGGCGCTGACAGTTGTCCCCTGGCGCTAAGCCTGTCGTCTGGCGCTAACTCCTGTCGTTGCTGACCAGAGGTTTTTATTCCAAATACGACTGATTTGTTTCCGGACTAATTTTTTTATATATAGGGGTCGTATCTCCCATTTTTATGCATTCACAACCCTGAATTCTCTAATTCTCTCTCTCTCTCTCTAAAGCTAGAAACTTATTTTCTCTCTCTATTCTTTTTCTAAGCCTTCCCCTCTTACAAAATTCCACATACATCAGTTCTAGACACACCTAGCGAAGTTTGAAGTTGCCTTCGCCCTAGACGTGAAAGGTTGATAATTACTTAGGGTTTGGTCCCAAATCTCTATTTCAATTATTTAATTTAATTGTTTGTTTATTATTTTCCTTGAAGTTACTAAAGCATGTATTTTGTTATTAGAAAGAGATACGAGGCATCCAAGTAAGTTGTTTTATTTGCTCTTTTGATATAGAAATCATGCTTGTATTATTTTAATTCCTAGTATCATGTTCGGATGTCTTTATTACTTCCTAATATCATGTTAAAGATTTGATCTTTAATGTTTAGTGACATGCTAGGATTTGTAATTAATCTTGTTATTATCATGCCTAGGATCTTGCTAATTAATATTATCATGCTTTATTAAATATTGTTTTGATGATGATTTGTTGTCAATGTTATTATTGTTGCTTGATATTTATTATTGTTATTGCTTGATCACATCTTTTATGTATGTTTAAAGAGAATTTGTACTTGTAATCACGCTTAATAAGATAATTAATAATCTTGTTTACGCTAATATGATTATAATTCAAGTGATCGCCAATAATAGATTTGTTTTTGCATTAATATTTAACCAACATAGATTAAACAGGTTTACGGTTAATATATTGATTGTATGTTAGTCAGAAAGCGCACATGAATATGAGAAGAATAAAGTAGAGGCCTATTTTTAGGGCAAGTTCAATTTAGGTTGGATTTGTACCTTCATCCCTGAATATCCAGTCATAATTTCATACCACTATAGAGTTAGCAATCTCATGGATCGTGAAGGGGTGTAACCTTCACTCTGTGAACGGTTTACAAGTTCCTAAAACTTGTTGGCGACTCTTTTAATCTAGCTTCCTTCCTTTTAGGCGCCACCATGCTTAAGTGTATGATCACAGTGGGGCTCAAGTGTGGGATGCTCGAAATATTCCCTACAAATATTCTTTACCTTTCTTTCATATCTCCATTCAACTATGAAAAGTACTCCAATATTTATCAGTTCTTTAGCTTATATCAATAGAGATGATTAAAAGCGTCATTTTTTAGATCTTATGAAGTCGTAAAAGATATTCTTAAATATTCTTATTTTAATATTATAATATATTATTTATGTATACATAGTAAATATGTCAACCATATTGTTCACAAAACAGAATTAATGTGAAAAGGTAGTAAGGTCTAGCGCTTCAATAAGTATCAAATTTGTCCACTTCTTGAGAGATAGGGAACTCATAGGGACGACGAAGATCCCCGGAAGGAATTGTTTGAACTATGTCGTACTGTCTTTTTACCCTGCAGGGGTAATAAAAAGTCATTCGGGACAAGCTTGGAGACGGCAGAAAGGTTGCTTGTTAACACCAACCATCTTTTCTATTTTCCACCAAGGGATGACCCACTTGATGGAAAAATTGCAAGACTCGAAGACCTTCTTCCATTCGTGGCGCCCCATCTTAGAGAAGCGTTTCTTCCTTCTCACAAAGAAATTTGGAGTGTTGATGAGTGACATTTATGTCACTCTTAGGGAGTATTTTTAGAGTTATTTTCGTGTTTATTTTCTCTTATTTTCCCTTTTATTCTCTTATTTTCCTTTTAATAAAGTTTCTAGTTTATTTCTTAGTTTTAGTATGTTTTAATTTAATTTCTTTATTTAATTGGTTTCTAGTTTTTTTTTCGTATTTTATTTGTTTTCGATTTATTTTATTTCGTTCCTTTTATTTGTTACTTTCATAGTTTTTATTAGTTTTAAGTTTATTTTGTTATTTATTTGATTTTATTTTACTTGTATAGTTTTATTTAATTTTTATTAGTTTAGTGTTATTTCTTTTATTTTCTATTTTATTTATTTTATTTTATTCTTTATCCCAATTCTATTCTCGATTTTGTGTGTAGGTGTTCGGGTTTCATGTCAAGTGAGTTCGGAGCTCGGGGACGAGTTCAAGTGTGCATTACTTTGATTGTTGCTGCCTCCTTCCACCACTTTCAGCCACCCAAAACAGCAGCCCCTGCACCACCGTCCACCAAAACCCACACCAATGGCCACCGTAGCCACTTCCCCTGCTCCTCCTCTGCTCCCTCTTCTCACATAAACACCACCAGCTCCAAACCATAGCAACCACATCAATTAGCCGCACTCACCTCCAATCTACCACCAAAATCACCACAATGCCACCACCATTTCACACCAACCCATTAGCCCCGAATTCACCAGCCACCTCAATACACCTCTCTGCGCTATAACAGCAGCAACCAAACCCACACATAACTCACCAATCACCACCGCAACAATTAATCACAATCCCCCGCTCCCTCACGTCAACTAGCACCACCGTACCACACCTAGCAGTCGTGCAATTTCCGGCCACCGCGCACAGCAGCCCTTCACCGAATCTACCAGCCATCACAAACCACCTACAACAATTAATCCAATCACCAATTCGCACAAGCATCAGCTAAATTAGAGCAAAAGGCAATTCCAATTGGGTTCGAGCAAACCGCATAGAAGTTCGGTCGAAGTGCGAGTCAGAAACTTTTGAAGTTTTGTAAATTGAGGAGGTGTGGTCGAACACACCCATGGCTCGACCGAACCAACCCCGTAGTTCGGCCGCACCAACCCATGGTTCGACTGAACCATTTCACGAGCTATGCACATGATATTTAGTAAAATCGAACGGTTGATATTGAAGGCCGAAGCGAGGATAGCCGATGATGATGGTTGATGAACGGTGGTGATGGTGTGATGCGGTGGTGGAGTTCAGAGCAGCCATAAAATCTAAGAAAAAGAAAAAAAGCGTCTGTTGGTTTTGTGGGAAATGGAATTGTGGGTTTTATTTTTCTTTTTCTTTTAGTTCTTTTACTTTCCTTTTCTTATTTCTTTCTTTTATTTTATTTTTATTTTATTTTCCTTTCCTTAATTCTTTTTAATTCATTTTCTTTATTAATTTCCTTCCTTTATTTTTCTATTTTTTATTAGCTTTGTATATATACCCATTTTTGGGGTAATTAGAAAAGGAAGAAGGAACAATTACCAATTATTCAACTCTCTAATTATTTTTTTGGAGAGATTCTCTCTCTAGGTTTTAGGTTAGGATTAGAGTAGTTTAGAGAGAGAAAGTAAGGGTTTCACCATTATTGAGCTTGGATATTGAAGAGGAAGATTGATCATCTTGCTTGTAGATTTTCATATTCAATCAATGAGAATCTCTAACTCTCTCTCTCCTCTATTTTTATTTGCTTTATTTTGATTATTATTTTAGTTGTTGGTATTGCTTGTTAATCATGTTTATTCTTGATTATTTGTTAATTAATCTTGTTATTAGCATGATTAGTGAGTTATTTCCCCATTAAGGGGATGGTTGTGGTGTAGTTGGATCTTGAGCATGTTCAAGGGTTTAGAATTGATTTATTTGTGATTAAAGTCTTTATATGCTTGATATTATTTAATCTTCTTGCAAGTGCACATTGTTGGTTGATTAAAGGTGAATCTTTGCTAACAAGGAACGGAAGTTGACTTAGCTAAGGTTCATTACTATCGATTGTTATTTAATAGTACCTCATAGTATATGGTTCTAATGTGGAAACATAGAGGCTATGTTAGGAGAAGCCAATTGACCCCGGAAGGCGGCTAGATTGGATCCTTTATTTCGATATCCGAGCATGTTTAGTTCATAATTAATTCAATTTTTATGCCTTTGTTTATGTTCAAGTGAATGCTATATCTAAACCATTTCCCTTAATGTTTTATTTCTTGTTTTAGCATCTTTAGACTTTAGTTTATTTATCTCTTATTCCGGACTAGCTTAATTGTCGATAACATTTGGTGGTGTTTATTCGTTCTCTGTGATTCGACCCCTATGCTTTCCTTATACTCGTATTAGGTTTGTTTAGGTTGTATAAATTGTATTTGATTTAGGGATAGTCGTTTAACGACGCGATTATTCCTTTGTCAAGTGTACTTTTCAATATTGTCTGGAGGACTAATTAATTCCAGTCTTTCCATTAGCCACATCTGTAAAAAAAAATTCAATGCAAATAAATTATTATTACTATACAAAAATAGGTTTTTAATTTCTGTAATTAAAAATATTATTTTTCTACCTGTAATAAAATTGGAGAGCCCCGAAAAAGCGCTTTTGGATTTTTCTTTAATTCATCAAGACTAAGCATAGTCTCTCCAACTATTAATGGCATTGGATTTCTTCCAGGTTCTATCTGCTCTAAAACAATGGATATAATTGCTTGACCCTCATTAGTTTTACCACTAGTGAGAAGATATTGGTTAAGCATGCAAAAAAGAAAAGCCCTTCTTCTATAAACATGAAAAGACTCGGAATAAGGTCTATCAAAATAATGGCGAGCAAATTCTTTCAAATTAACTATGCTACCATCTACTATTTTTGTTAGATCTTTGTCTTTTAAATTGAAGAAGCATTCAAAATCCTTATAATAATATTCGTTTATTCTAGGGATTACTACAAGATCTAATGCAGGGAAGCCTAAAATAGCATTGAATTCTTCCGGCAAAGGGCTAATTTCATCATACCCTAATCTAAAGCAATGAGTATCCACATCCCAATATTCTAGAGCGGTATGAATAAAATCTAAATCAAGATCTACCCCTTTGACACCATAAATACCCCCCAGGTGAAACACATCTAACTCTTTTCTCTCCTTGGCATTAAGAGACCGAAACCATTCATGAGTGAAGTTGGTAAAGCATTTAGAGACTAGAGACATGATTTTTAAGAGCTAAGAATATATTTAATCTGCTGAAATTATGAAGAGAATCGGCTGGGCAGGGGGCTATTTATACACAAAATCGGCGCAGTTTTAATCCGGGAAGGATTCGGAGTCAGCGCTGATTAGCGCCAGACGCCAAACATTGGCGCCTGACGCCAGAGCTGGCGCCAAACGCTAAGCGTAGAGCCTGGCGCTACACCAAAACGCGTGGCGACAGGTGGCGCTACGTGTCTTATTGTACGCGCTTTCCAAAAACTGCGTTTTTTTGCCTAATTCGAGTATGACCAATGACTTTACGGTCTTTTATTCTTTTTTTATACCTTTTTTTCTAAATTTTATTTATTTCTTCTTCTATCACATTAATTATATTATTTTTCTGATTTTATTTAGATTTAACTTCCAAGTTTTTATAAATCCAATATTTTTGACTTTTATTTTTTCATTTTTCTTTTTGGGGGAGAGAGTCGGATACCCTCCATCAATAATAAAAATGACGGAATTTTTGCGCAAAATTAATTTTCACAATTCTTTGCACACACAAACATGCACATTAAAAAATGAAAAAATAATAAATAATAAATAAATACTGAATAAACTCATAGTAATATGTATATACAAGCATGTCTAGATAATGAGTCTAATTAAAGGCAAAGTTCTATACAAAGTCAAAATAAAAAGCACAGGAACAAACTACGGCGCCGAGGGACGTACACCCATCATCTCATAAAACTGCGCCGTACGAGGAGTAACCTCTCCACTAGCTCCGGCTCCAGCTCCAGCTCTGGTCTCCTCGGGAGGTGGAAAACTCAGCACAGGACCCGTCCACCCAAGATCAACCTAAGGCTGAGGCTGCTGAGGCTACTGCTATGACGAGTCAACCTCGTACATCCCACCACCTCTAAGAGCCGAGGTAGCCTCTCCCTGGCCTATCGGCGCAGCATGTGCACCCTCGGATGAAGAGCCTGAGCCCTCTACCGCCTCGGTATAGGCAGCCTCAGAAATGACCACCTCGCCGCCAGAACCAGTGCGACGACGTCTCGAGCTAGACCTCGTCGGCTCCCTCCGCACCTCGGGTCTCGTACGGGTACGAGATGGAATGGGCCGACCCTGCAAAAGAAACTAAAATCAGAAACATGCAAAATAGAAGCAGTGATGCAAAAACATAAGAAAGGAAGTTACCTCCTGAACGGCGTCGTCTCGACGACATGTAGCCACGTTCCTCATCCGAACGAGCTGGCTCCGGAAGGCATTTATGCACCGTGCCATCGCCGTAACCACCTCGCGCGAGAACTGTCAAGAAAATAAAGTCAGTAAACATGCATAACATATAGGGACAAAAGTTGCAAATAACTAAGCTTACCCGAGTCTGATGGTGAGGGATCGACCGCTCCACGAAGCGCTCACCCTCAGGAGCTAGAGGAATCATCTCCTCAATTGGCCCGTACGTCCCCTGATAATGAATAGACATACGGGGTGGCACGAACTCAGTAGGTTCAACCTGACAAAAGCAAATCAAAGTCAGTAAAGCATTACTTGGGGGCTACTTAATAAAAAGTAAAATTTGAACATCATACCGCCACCTCCTCAGCCAGTACAGGGACTGGAGCTAACAACGGCAATAGCTCCTCCTCATAGCACCGCCCAAGGATCGTATAAGATCGCCAAGGGGTACCAGCTCTCTCTGACATGCTCACCAACCTCGCGGCGTTGAACATGTGACGTAGTGGAGGAGCGGGAACGACAAAGGTGTCCGAGGAATGCTGAATAGCAACCCTCTCTCCAAGATACGCGATCGCTCCATATGTCCCCAAGAAATAGCGACGCTCAGCAGTATATTGCGCGGCTAGTCCAGGGACAACCACGCCGACCCACGGCCGGTACAGCACGTCAGGCCCCTGCAAAGAAAGCCTATCAGATAAGAATCTATTGAAGGTAATGCAAAGTACCCAAATATACAAAAAACCATACCGAGATGATCCAATCTCGGACATAAGAAGTGGGCATCCCAGCACGGCGGCTTCCCCAGGAAGCACTCACTGGAAACCCGCGCGGCGATGGTTTCGCCGGCGCAACCGAGGGAAAGTACTCGTAAAACCATATCTACAAAAGGAAAAAATCATCAGCAAGTGCTAATCAAGGTTTAGAGCTTAACTTTATGGGAGATAAAGTATACCTCTACGACCCTCCAAAAGCCGGATAGAGCGACGTTCCCCGTGAAGGACTGGTGTCGACACGAGTCTCGTAACGCTCGGATGAAGTCAGCATAGGCCAAGCTAGCCCAGTCATAAGTCCCGATCAAGTGTAGATCACAGACTGTAGGCAGGTAGTAAAGCAGCACTCTATTACCCTTGTCAGGGGAGAACGTCCCTGACAGCAAGATAAGTACAAAGATGCGCACCCGCCGCTCTCGGGTGGTCGCATCGTCATCCAAAGTCGCTGCTAGAGTCGAGCGACGAATCCCCTTCGCGCTAAACTGAGTCAACTCCACCTCAGCTCGAGCCCGAACATCAATCGGACCCTACAGCTCCTCGACCTCGGGAGAAAAGACGCTGATCTTGTTGTCGAACGGCAACGCAACAGAGCTAAACTCCAGTCCCGTAATGAGACTGAAGTCGGTCGGGGTGACCATCATCTCACCCCAAGGGAAGTGGAAAGTGTTGGTGGTGTCCCAAAAGAACTCCACCAAAGACCGAACAACATGGTGACCCCCACTAGAAGCAATCATAGCCTTTGAGGTCTCGTAAAGCGCAGCCAGTCTGCAAGACTCCCATAGAAGTCTCGCCTCGTCGTCATTGGCGATGTACATCTTGTACAAGTCGCTCAAGATGTTGCAGCCCGAACCATGGCAGCACGTCCTACCAACAGTGATACCCTGTCGCACCCTCTCAGAAATGTGGTGAACAGGAGAGAAGTACAGAGTCCGCTCATCCCACTCAGGGAGTCGGCCGAGAGAAGTGGACGGATCGGCATTGTCCTCTACGGGCTCGTGCTCCCCTCGAATGTATCAGGACCGCGAACCCGAACCTCGCTGTCTAACCATGCTACTTTGTGTAAAATTATCATAAATTAAGGTTCTATAGTATCTAAGGTTTGCCTAGCCGCATGATACTATGTTCGCAAAAAAACAGAGTACGCAGTACTAAAACTTAGCACAAATTCAAATTGAGCATATACGACATTTTTCAAGCATTCAAACAATTTCTTGCAATACTATAGTAATTATTGTGACAAATTGGACAAGAATTGCTAGCAAAAATGTCAAGAACAAGCCACATTGTCTTCCCGACCTTAAGAGGTTCAACAATGGTGATTTGTTTGTTGATTCACCAAATTGAGTCAAAAAAGTCTCAAAGTACTTCCAATGCAATATATAAACATAATCAAGCAATTT
This sequence comes from Chenopodium formosanum, assembly GCA_024500155.1. NCBI lineage: Eukaryota > Viridiplantae > Streptophyta > Magnoliopsida > Caryophyllales > Amaranthaceae > Chenopodium > Chenopodium formosanum. Next base: position 228,869 of record JAMXMD010000236.1, on the reverse strand, counting down.
CATGGCATAAAATTTGACAAACAAAGAGAATTAAGCAATTTAAGTTTCGAATTTTCAAGAAATTCGTGAACAAACACATGCAAAATTCATTAAAACCGGGGTGAGTTTGAAGAAAACTTACATAGATCGGGAAATTGGATGGAATAAGCTTTGATTTGCAAAAAATTTGAGTGAATTCGGTTGAGAAATGAGCAAGAACGAGCCAAATGAAGTTTTAAGCGAATTCTCGAGCAAAACACGAGCAGCAGCAGCGGAAATGAAGAAGAGAAGGGTATTTATGGAAAACCTGACTCTAGTGCCAAGCGACAGACCTTAGCGCCAATCGATAAGGCTTAGCGCCTGGCGCTAGTGCCTGTGTTTGGCGCTACAGCTAAATATGCGGCGCTAGCAATATTTCAGTGGCGCTAGACTATCTAGCCACTCAGTGCGGTTATTCCAACCTCTTGCAATATATTTTGGGTTCTTTGGTACGCCAGTTAGCCCCTCTAAGCAATTTGACATGATTTTAGTAATCGGCTTGATTACAATTACATAAAGTGATCGACTTGATGAATGATTGTTTCACTTAGCTTAAAGCGCCTAAGCATTGGCTCATCGCAAGGCACCGACATACTGGTTCATGTAGCGAGGCACCGACATACTGGTTCATTCAGCAAAAGACACCAACATACAGGTTCAAAAGCAGCAGAAGTGCCGACGTACAGGCATAGCGGAAGCAAAGTTCAAGCGAGCTTTTCAAGATCGACAAGCGTGGGTCTTCGATAATTTTCCTTGGAAAATTATCGCAACAAATGAGGATAGCTTCAAGCGAGGATATCTTCGGCAGCATTCCCTAGCTTGCGGAGAGTTGTCACAAACAACTGAAGGTGATTTCAAGCGAAGTTGTCTTCGATCGTGTTCCCTAGCTTGCGGAAGATGGTCACAAAGTGCTAGAAGGTCGTTTCAAGTGAAGCAATCTTCAATGGGGTTCTCTAGCTTGCAGAGTCTATCATAGCGGAATTGGAGGCAGTTACAAGCGTAGCAGCATCAGGCGACATTCTCTAGCCTGCAGGAGGTCGTAAAAAATACATAAATACAGCAATGTAGCAGCAAATCAGTTACTTTCAGAGACGTGTGCTCGACGGTGCAAGATACGTGTTTCTTAACTCTTTTATCTGTTTAACTAACGCTAGTTTGCAAGTATCGGCGTTGCAAGAATGGTTTAGGATCGCAGAATGTTCTGAATCATTCTCCGTCCCTATCGATACTTTGACTTTTGTTTTCGAAACTTGCGTTTCTCCAAACTCAGTCAAAGTGGGGGCTTCTGTAGACACCCATTTGTGTCTCCCAAAAACCAAACCTGGTGATGAGTACTTTTCACGTCGAATCGTAATCGAATGAAGTGAAAGTGTGGGAAGTTTAGTGTTGCGGATAGTTTTAATTTCTTTTCTCTTCTATCTGTTTTTGAAAACCTATTTTAAGAAAAAATCCAATCCAGTTTGGTTGGTCCATGTGAGGGTCCAATAATGGTGTAGTTGGATGGGGCTTGTAAAGAGCTTTCCAACGATATATTATAAGCCCAATTCCAATGAATAATGAGGAAGTTATGGCCAAATTACTAAACTGGGCCCTGTTTGAGCCTTATATGCGGCCCAATGATCTAGAGGAGGGCCTAATATGGGTTTATCATTCCTAATGCAATTAAGAATGGTTTTAGTCTTCTAGGTTCTTCTAGAAGGTTCTTTTCATTCCTAATTCAATTAGCATTGATAAATTGACTTTTGTTGACTTTTTAGAATTTTAATCAGAATAAAAGAGTGTTTTTGAGGAAAATATGATTTTATCCTCCTGTACGGTTAAATTTTATCTGATTTTAGAAAACGCGTAAAAAAACTGGTTAGCGCCTAACGCCAGCATTAGCGCCTGGCGCTAAGCTTGGCGCCTGGCGCTAGCGTTAGCGTCTGGCGCTAATGTCAGCGTTTGGCATTAACTTCGTTTTTTCACATCAGAATTCTGGTTTATTTTTCTATCTTTTTGGCTGATTTTCTCTATAAATAGCCTCCTAAAAACTCCGTTTTGAATTATCAATCATCAATTATCATCAATTCTCATCTACAATCTACAATCATCAACTCTCTAATTCTCTTCTCTCTCAAAGCTAAAGCTTTCTTTCTCTCTCTTTTCTAAACCAACCTTTATACAAAATTCTACATTCACAAGACCTAGACACACCTAGCATAATTCGAAGTTGCCTTCGCCTTAGACGTGAAAGGTTTTAATTTCTGAGGGTTTGATCCCAAATCTCTCTTTTTAATTATTTAATTTAATGGTTTTGTTTATTATTTTCCTTGAAGTTACTAACGCGTGTATTTTGTTATTAGAAAGAGGTACGAGGCATCCAAGTAAGTGCTTTAATTGTTAAATTGTTAGTATGATGTAGAAATCATGTCTAGGTTGTTATTATGATTTCTAGTATCATGTTAGGATGCTTTTCTTAATTTGATGTTTTGGGTGACAACAATAAATTCCTATTATCATGTTTAGGATAACTTTAATATCAAATATGACAATTGTGATGCTTCCTATGTTCTTTCCTAATAGCATAATAATATCATGTTAGGGCTAAATATTTGATCTTTATTGTTTAGTGACATGCTAGGGTTTGCTATTAATCTTGTTAGTATCATGCCTAGGATCTTGCTATTATTATGCTTTAACATGATTCATGATTATTTTTATAATTGTTATAATTTTTATTTTTATTATATTGCTTGATATTTATTGTTATTGCTTGATCACGCCTTTTATGCATGTTTAAAGGGAATTCATACTTGTAATCACGCTTATATAAGATAATTAATAATCTTGTTTAGGGTTAATTTGATTATAATTCAAGTGATCGCCTATAATAGATTTATTTGTGTATTAATATTCAACCAACATAAATAAACAGGTTTAGGGTTAACCTATTGATTGCATGTTAGTCAGAAAGCGCACATGAATACGATCAGAATAAAGTAGAGGCCTATTATTAGGGCAGGTTCAATCTCTTTTAGGTTGGATTTGTACCTTCATCCCCGAACTACCAGTCATGGTTCTAGACCTATTGGAGTTGACGATCTCTTGGATCGTTAAGGGGTGTAACCTTCACCTCGTGAACGGTTTACAAGTTCCTAAAACTTGTTGGCGACTCTTTTGCTCTATCTTCTTTCCCTTTGGACGCCACCGTACTTTAGTGTATGATCACAGTGGGGTTCAAGCTAGGGATAATGCTTGAAATATTCCCTACAAATATGATAACCGTTGTTGGGAATATCCTTGAAACATAATAAATTTCTTTAAGACAATGGGGAGTATAAAGCATCAATTATTTTAATTTCAGTTCCCCAATGCAATTTTATAGTGGCTCTTCCGGAGCCCTCAATAATATTTGTACTACCCGATATGATACTCACATTAATCCTTTTCATCATCAAATGAGAGAAATACTTTTTATTTTTAAGTATTGTATGAGTAATTGCACTATCAGCAAGACATAATTCTTCACCATTCATAGCAAATTCAACTTGAGTAATATCCGTGTTCTTCATGAAATAAAATATATGTAAAAAAAAATAAGCATAAAAAAACAAATAATGATGATAAAATAAGAAATCATTAAAAACTCCCAAATAGTTCATAATATAAATTCATAAAACATATAAAGTCCTTATTACAACCATAGAAAATAACTTAAGTAAATCATTATAATAAGCAAACATAAGTCTAATACCACAACCTTATATATGAATCTAAAAGTTTAACTACATAAATGTTGGATGGTATTAAAAAAAAAAATCAATATAAAAGAATAATCTTGAGACGATATCTTTAGACTCATTGGTTTATATATGTATTAATGTATATAATTATAAAAAATGGCTAAACATTTACTAATTTAACTTCCAATTCTCCGTAAAAAAATTTAACAATACCGATTATAAAAATGTCATATAATAATAATAATAATAATTCAATTGTATCCGTGCATGGCACGAGTGTTACACAAGTTATAGATATAGATTATAGATTTATTGGTAAATTTTATAAACTTCATATTCTCTCTCATCCAATTCCCTCCACTATTTTTGTTTTTTACAATTTTTTATTCTTCCACCCAACCCACTACTTCCCTATTTTATTACTTTATCCAATTTATCCTAAAACATTGTGCATGAAAAAATGGAGAAAGTATTTAAAAACGAAGATACTCAAAATTTATACTCCCTTCGTTTTTAAATACTTGCTCTACTTTCCTTTTTCGGCCGTTTTTAAATACTTGCTCCTTTTTTTTGAAAAGCTTTTACAATATTTAATTCATTTCTCACACTTAGTGGACCCAACATAATATTCTCTCTCCTGCTATTCTTCAACTACTTTTGCTTTTTACAATTTTTTATTTTCTCAACTACTCCACTACCTCCATATTTTATTACTTTCTCCAATTTTTCCTAAAACTCCGCAGGTAATAAAATAGAGCAAGTATTTAAAAATGGAGGGAGTACTTAAAATTTAAACCTCTCCTGTTGACCAACCATAGAATAAAATTAAATACTTACAGTATAAACAATTTTGAACACTGCCAAGCAACTGTATGGTTGCTGGATCTACATCTGTAACCTGGTCACCTTATTTCTAAATATACTTATAATTTTCAAAAATTCCATCTCTCTCTAAACTAATAAACCCTCCTTGTTCTTCTTATTTCCGATGCGATGACGTCATCATCGCGTCGTCCCCCTTACAACATCATCCCTATCCACGACCTCTTAGCCGACCACCCATCTCTCCGGTACCCCGAAATTCGCGCCGCACAGTCCGCTCTTCGAACCACCGGCGACCTCCGCAAACCACCTTACATCCAATGGGACCCACATTACGACCTCCTCGATTGGCTCGGCTTCTTCTTCGGCTTTCAGTCCGACAACATCCGCAACCAAAGGGAACACCTCGTGCTTCACTTGGCCAACTCTCAAATGCGCCTTCAACCTCCCCCCGACAACATCGACTGCCTCGACCATGCTGTTCTCCGCCGCTTCCGCCGTAAGATTTTGAAGAATTATACCCTTTGGTGCGGGTATCTTGGTCGGAGGTCCAGCATCTGGATCGTGGAGAATCGTCGCCGAGATGATGATTTACGGCGGGAATTGTTGTATGTTGCTTTGTATTTGCTTATTTGGGGTGAGTCTGCTAATTTGAGATTTGTTCCTGAATGTTTGTGCTATATTTTTCATCATATGGCATTGGAATTGAACAAGATATTGGAGGATTATATTGATGAGAATACTGGGAGACCTTATATACCTCAAATTACTGGGGAAAATGCTTTTTTGGATCAAATTGTGAAACCCATTTATAATTCGATTAGTAAAGAGGTTGAGAGTAGTGGGAATGGGACGAACCCTCATAGTGCGTGGCGAAATTATGATGATATTAATGAGTTTTTTTGGAGTAGGAGGTGTTTTGATAAGTTGAAGTGGCCAATTGACGAGTCAAGTACTTTCTTTGTGGTTCAAGGGAGGAAGAGACATGTGGGTAAAACTGGGTTTGTCGAGCAACGCTCGTTCTGGAATCTGTATCATAGTTTCGATCGTTTGTGGGTGATGCTGGTGCTGTTCTTGCAAGCGGCGATTATTGTTGCTTGGGAGCAGGAGGTTAATGGTAGAGGGTACCCATGGTCTTCATTGACTCATAGGGAAGTTCAAGTAAAGTGTTTGACTGTGTTCTTGACATGGAGTGTGATGAGGTTTCTACAGTCCCTTCTTGATATTGGAATGCAGTATCGATTGGTTTCGAGGGAGACTTTGATGGTTGGAGTTAGGATGTTATTGAAGTGTGTTACTTCTGCTGTGTGGGCGATTGTCTTTGGAACTTTTTATGCAAAGATATGGACGCAGAGGAATAATAATAGGGGATGGTCTGGTGCTGCTGAAAGGCAGATCATTAATTTTCTGCTGGCTGTCGCGGTGTTTGTACTTCCTGAGGTTTTGGCTTTGGTTCTGTTTATTATCCCCTGGGTTCGGAATTTTGTGGAGGAGACAAATTGGAAGATATTTTATATGTTTACTTGGTGGTTTCAGACCAGGATATTTGTGGGTCGTGGACTGAGAGAAGGTCTTGCAGATAATATCAAGTATACCTTGTTTTGGATTTTGGTGCTTGCTTCCAAGTTTGTGTTTAGTTATTTCCTTCAGATCAGGCCTATGATTAAACCGACACGTATCCTGGTGAATCTTAAGGATGTTGAATATGAGTGGTATGAGTTCTTCCGGGGCAGTAACCGATTTGCAGTTGGGATTTTGTGGCTTCCTGTTGTTTTGATTTACCTGATGGACTTGCAGATATGGTATTCTATCTACTCATCCTTTGTTGGTGCGGCAGTGGGATTGTTTTCTCATCTGGGTGAGATCCGAAACATACAGCAATTAAGGTTGAGGTTTCAGTTCTTTGCTAGTGCAATTCAATTTAATCTCATGCCTGGGGAGCAGCTGCTGAATTCAAGTGGGATTAAAAACAAATTTAAGGATGCAATCCATCGGTTGAAGCTCAGGTATGGGTTTGGCCGCCCTTACAAAAAACTTGAGTCTAGTCAGGTGGAGGCAAATAAGTTTGCTTGGGTATGGAATGAAGTGATTAGTATTTTCAGAGAAGAGGACATCATAAGTGATAAAGAAGTTGAGTTGCTGGAGCTCCCTCAGAATACTTGGAATGTAAGGGTCATTCGTTGGCCATGTATACTTCTTTGCAATGAGCTGCTTCTGGCACTTGGTCAGGCAAAAGAGCTGGTTGATGCACCTGATAGGTGGCTTTGGCATAAGATATGCAAGAATGAGTACCGCCGGTGTGCTGTGATAGAAGCATACGACGCTATAAGGTATTTGCTGCTTGCAATTGTTAAAAAAGGTACTGAAGAACATTCTATCATGATGGTCTTGTTTCAAGAAATTGATCAGGCTATTGAGATTGAGAAATTCACCAAGACATATGATTTGAATGCTCTTCGAAAAATCCATGAGAAACTGAGTGTTCTTGTTTTGATGCTGATCCAACCTAAGAAGGTTGATCTCAGCAAGGTGGTGGATGCATTGCAGGCCCTTTATGAGACAGCCATAAGGGACTTTTATCTAGATCAGAGACCTACCGAACGCCTAAGGGAGGACGGTTTGGCTCCTCGATCTGCTTCTGGAAAGAGCCTGCTTTTTGAGGATGCCATTGAGTTGCCCGGTGAGGATAATGAATCCTTTTACAGGCAGCTCCGACGTTTGAACATCATTCTTACCTCCAAAGACTCTATGCACAATGTCCCGAAGAATCTTGAGGCGAGACGGAGGATTGCCTTCTTCAGCAATTCCCTCTTCATGAATATGCCTCATGCCCCACAGGTGGAAAAAATGCTGTCTTTCAGTGTTCTGACACCGTACTACAGTGAAGAGGTCATGTACAGTAAGGAACAGCTGCAAAAGGAGAATGAAGATGGAATTTCTACCCTATTTTACTTGCAGACTATATATAAGGATGAGTGGGAGAATTTCATGGAGCGTATGCATCGAGAGGGTCTGACAGATGATAAAGAAGGTTGGGACTGTAAGCTTAGAGACCTTAGGCTTTGGGCATCCTACAGAGGTCAGACCCTTTCTCGCACTGTTAGGGGGATGATGTATTATTATCGTGCCCTTAAGATGTTAGCTTTCCTGGATTCGGCATCTGAGATGGACATTAAGGAGGGGGCACTTGAGCTTGCTACTGCGAGACAGAGCAGTGGTTTGGGCGGTTTTGGCTCTGCAAGGTTATCATCATTGAGAAGTGGGGGGAGTCTGAGTCGAGCCAGTAGTTCTATCAGTGAACTGTACAAAGGTCATGAGTATGGAACTGCTTTAATGAAATTTACCTACGTGATTGCATGCCAGATATATGGTACACAGAAGGCAGAGAAGAAGCCCCAGGCTGAGGAAATACTGCAATTATTAAAGCACAATGAAGCCCTTCGTGTTGCTTATGTTGACGAAGTTCCCACAGGAAGGGTTGGCAAAGATTACTACTCTGTTCTTGTAAAGTATGATCAGCAGCTAGAGCAGGAAGTGGAAATCTACCGAATCAAGTTGCCTGGTCCTATCAAGCTTGGAGAAGGCAAGCCGGAAAATCAGAACAGCTCCATTATTTTTACTCGTGGGGATGCTATTCAGACAATTGATATGAATCAAGATAATTATTTCGAGGAGACTCTCAAGATGCGGAATTTGTTGGAAGAATTCAGGTATAAGCATGGTATTCGCAAGCCAACAATTTTAGGTGTCCGTGAACACATATTCACTAGTGGTGTTTCTTCTATTGCTCGGTTCATGTCATCCCAGGAAATGAGCTTTGTGACCTTGGGCCAACGTGTTCTTGCCAATCCTTTAAAAGTTAGAATGCATTATGGTCATCCTGATGTCTTTGATAGGTTTTGGTTCTTGACTCGTGGAGGAGTTAGTAAAGCATCCAGAGTCATTAATATCAGTGAGGATATATTTGCTGGCTTCAATTGCACACTTCGGGGTGGTAATGTCACTCACCATGAATACATTCAGGTAGGCAAGGGAAGGGATGTCGGACTAAACCAGATATCAATGTTTGAGGCTAAAGTGGCCAGTGGAAATGGTGAGCAGGTTCTCAGCAGAGATGTGTATCGTTTGGGTCATAGGTTGGACTTTTTCAGGATGCTGTCTTTCTTCTACACTACAGTTGGTTTCTTTTTCAATACAATGATGGTAGTTCTGACCGTTTACGCATTTTTGTGGGGCCGCCTATACTTGGCTCTAAGTGGGATTGAGGCTTCTATTGAGGCGGACTCTACTAATAGCAATGCAGCACTTGCCACGATATTGAATCAGCAGTTCATCATCCAGATAGGTCTGTTTACGGCCCTTCCGATGATTGTTGAAAATTCTCTAGAACTTGGATTCCTCAATTCTATATGGGACTTCATTACCATGCAGCTACAACTTTCATCTGTTTTCTTCACATTCTCAATGGGTACCCGTACCCACTACTTCGGCAGGACAATTTTACATGGAGGTGCCAAATATCGCGCTACTGGACGTGGCTTTGTTGTGCAGCACAAGAGTTTTGCTGAAAATTACCGACTGTATTCCCGCAGCCATTTTGTGAAAGCAATTGAACTGGGGCTGATACTCACAGTGTATGCTGGATTCAGCCCTGCAGCAAAAGACACATTTGTGTACATTGCTCTGACCATCTCAAGTTGGTTCTTGGTGATATCATGGTTACTGGCTCCCTTTCTGTTCAATCCTTCAGGTTTTGACTGGTTAAAAACTGTGAATGACTTTGGTGATTTCATGAACTGGGTCTGGTATAGCGGTGGAGTTTTTGTGAAGTCTGAGCAGAGCTGGGAGGCTTGGTGGAATGAGGAGCAGGATCATCTGAGAACAACTGGTTTATGGGGGAAGCTTCTGGAGGTGATACTGGATCTCCGATTCTTCTTTTTCCAGTTTGGGATTGTATATCAGCTGGGTATTGCTGCTGGAAGTAAAAGTATTCTTGTTTATTTGCTGTCTTGGATCTATGTCGTTGCTGCTATTGGAGTTTTTCTTCTAACATCATATGCACGATATAGATATTCTGCTAAAGATCATATCTACTACCGTCTCATCCAGTTCCTGGTTATTGTCTTGATTATTCTTGTGATAGTGGTGTTGCTGAAGTTCACTAGTCTGGAAATTGTTGACCTGTTTACAAGTTTCTTGGCATTTATTCCAACTGGCTGGGGTATTATTTCTATTGCCCTCGTGCTTCGAGGATTTTTACGGAAAACTGTTCTTTGGAGGGTTATTATGGCCATGGCTCGTCTGTATGACATCATGTTTGGTGTGATTGTTATGACTCCTCTTGCATTTCTCTCTTGGATGCCTGGTTTCCAGTCAATGCAAACAAGAATCTTATTTAATGAAGCGTTCAGTAGAGGTCTACGGATATTCCAGATTCTAACAAATAAGAAGGCATAGAGATTCCTGACTTGAGAAAGGTATGGTCAGAAATTTGATAAAGATTGATTTTTTGATCTTTTCACCACATTTGAAATTTTAAATGTAGATAAACACAACTATTGGTGATCCAGCAAAACTAATTAGAACAAAAATGCATTGGATAAAACTGATATTGAAATTTCCAGCAAATACAGTACCCCAGAAAAAGAGGTCAGACCTTGTTGAACATGAAGAATGAATATTGTAATGAAACAAAAGTCTTAGAGGCTAAAGAACTTACAGTTATTCTTTCCCTGTCCATTGCCAGCTTCAAATTTATACACTTTGTTAACAAATTTGATAGTGGAGATTATTTTTGTATATATGTGTGGTTGGGTTTATTTTTGCTGGACTGCCAAATTGCCAATAGTTGGGTAAATTATGTGTTAAATTTCTATGAACGTATAAATAGTAATAAGATAAATGAAAATTTGCTAATTACTACGGCGTATTGATGTCATTTTGAAAATTACTACCACGTATTAAAAAACTTGTGACTTACTACCGCAAAATGTTTTAAAAATTTTATTTTATTCCAAGCTCTAGCCAATTATGACGTCACTTTAGACCCCTATACTCACGTCTAACTCCTGGTTAAGTTTCCACACCCTCTAAAATAATAAAAATAAAATCCCTCTAACCCAACCCATTTTCTTTCTCTTCTACACTTTGACTTCAAGTTCCATTGAAGAGGCTCTCCAAGACTTCTTATTGAAGCCTTCAACCCACACTTGCATTTCCAACCCATCGATCGACCTTGTCCGGTTGTCCCCCTAAACATCTTCCTGTCACATTATAAAATAATAAAAAAAAAAAAACCAAATCAAATTACATATTATGCTTATTTGATAGTTTAATTCAAAGAAAAATATAAAACCCCTATGTTAATCAACCAAAATTGCAATCCAAAAATTCTAAATTGCAAAATCCCTAAATCATAAAACCCTAAAATCGAAAATTATAAAAGTTTAATTTTTGAAAAAGGAAATTAAATGAATTAAATGTTTACTTGGATCAATTAGAGGATAGATGGGAAGAATTAGTATGAATTTAGAGCAGCAAACTTGGAGGGATTTTACAAATGGTGAAGAGGGCGAAAGAAAGGAAAGGGGGGTCTAGTCAAGTTAGTTATAGGGGGATAACCATGGGATAGAAGGATTTATTTTTTTCTAATTTTTTTAGGACGTTTAAAAGCTTAACTAGGGGTTAAACATGAGTTAAGGGTCTAAAGTAATGTCATAATTGGCTTAAAGTCGAGCCTTATAGTAAAATAAAAATTTATGTTTTTTAATTCGCGGTAGTAATTTTCAAAATGACACTAATACGTGGTAGTAATTGACAAATTTTCCTAAGATAAATGAAATCATGCATGTCTTTTCTTTTGTTGAATATTCTCAATCAATTTTGAAATCAAGATAATTCTTACTTCCCCCAATCCCTAAATAATAGGTTACATATCAGTAATCATGTTCAAGGAACTGTGTTAATATGTTGCAACTATCTTCAACATTTGAAATTATACATATCTACCGAATCAATGTAGTCTTTCTTTTGAATTCATTATCATAGTTGGTATGGACAAGTCAAACTTTTAACTAGTATATTTTTGAAGTCATGCTCTAGTTGTTAGGGTTTTTGCCCTTTTAAAGTACTCAATTCTCTTGTTCCACCTTGATTGTCCTTTACTACAATGCATCCCACATTGCTGGTCTGTTTGATATTCACACTTTAGAATGTACTATTTTATTTGTGTAACCAACCATTTGTGTTGTAAGAAATTGATTAAGAAAAACCAGTGTTGGGTATTTTCGAATTTATGTAATTTTGGTTATGACTAATACAGTGGAATGGGGGGAATTTTTTAATATGTGCTTGGTGTCTGTAATTATGAAATTAGATGAATCTGATTGGAAGTATGTCACCCTGATGCTCTCTGATGAAGCGAAAGGCCAATTATTTGGATTAATGTATTAAGTATTTTGATTTTGCCTGAGCTTCTGATTGAGCTCTCTTTTTTCTTTGTTGATGCAGGTTTTGCACAGGGGTTATCATTGGAAATTTCTTGAAGAGTTGATGGTGGGAGGTTATATTTCTCAGTTTTGTTTAGTGTGAGGTTTTCTGTTGTGCTGTAATTAGTCCGATTGTCCTTCTGTCTTGTAACTTTAAGGGTGGTAACTATCTTTAGTTTCAACTTCTTTACCTGCTTGCTCTTTGGTTCTGCTCGAGTAGGAGGATAGATTCTAGTTTTGCTTGCACATTGTATCTAGCTGTTAAATTCATTCTCACCATTCTTTTGTTTAGAAGTACAGTCTTGAATTTAGGCACACGACTTGGTCTTGTGTTCTTAGCTTTTATGGTCTGTTCATAGCTTCATTCTTGAAACATGCAATACAACTGCAGAATTCAGCCGATTCAAATTACATTATCTTTTCTTTTTCAGTATATTTATCATCTGGCTTTTTTTTTTTTTTATTTTATTTTTTTTATTTTTTTAAAAATTATTTTAAAGGGTAAGAAAAAAGAAAAACATTTGGAAATCTTCTTGCTCTTGTACGTTGGGGCCTTCCTTGTCTGATGATTGTTGAAAGCCTTTGGGCGGATTGGGTACTTGTACAAATACGTAGTATCTTTATATTTTTAATTATTATAATATACTCGCAGTTGTTTTCTTTTGGTAATACGCCTTAGCCATTGGGGAATGATGGACCGATACTCGGTGTAGGTCACTTCGCCCAATACCAAGTGACGTTAGCTTTTTTTTTTTTAAATATATTTTATTTAGGGTAAATAATAGTACTTAATAAATCAATAATAGTACTTGATAAATTAATAACAGTACCTTAATTTAAAAATAGCAGTTTTTAATAATACATTGATTTTTACTATAATTCGATATAATAATTACTTAAATGACTTTTATTGGTACTAGTTATCACTACTCTACTATTTATACATTGAAATGAATTACTTTAACAATTTAACAGCCCACATGCTTCACAATAATAATAATTCTTTAACTAGAGAGTTTTGACCAATACCTGAACTTAGTCGAAAATCTCTGAAGTTCTGAGCTTCTTGCTTTACCAAGGTAGCTAACCCCAACCCTGTCTTCCTTAGATTAGGCTCAGCACAAATCTAATTCGTTTCCTTCCTTAGACCGTAATCTCTAGTTAAACAATTCTTAGTGTGTTTATGATGGAATTTCTTAAACAGAAAGATAACTCATTTGATATATAAGATTCAAGGGGATAACATTCTCTTCTTGAACGAAACTTTTATTTAATTAGAAAAGATTATAACACTCATATATTACAACGAACACACAAGCTGAAAGCTTAAACAAACATAATCAGAACTAGAGTTTTTTCTACTTTAAGAGAGATGGAGAACCAATCTGTCTCTTAAGGTGAGTATTTTTCATTAGAGGACTCTCTAATGATTTCAGAGCAATTCTCTAGCTAACTCTTCCAACTCTTTTAACTCTACCTTCACTTCTTTGCCTAATGCCCTTTATATAGGGGAATGAAGGCTCACAAAGGTCACCGACACGTGGCTTACAGAAAACAATGACTCAACAAGGGAATATCGTTCACTGCTTTTCTAAAGATTCTTTAAAACAAATAAATCGTGCTACAACAGTAAAGTAGAATACATTATTGCTGGTGTAGGCTCAGGACTCCATCATATCTTGTAGACCACATTTGTTGTCCTTACTGTCTTCATAATGGACATACATTTGGTTGTCTTCTTCTTTACTTAGATCCATCACACATATAGCAGCATAGGATTTATCTCATGTGACAAAGATCTCCAATAAGTTCTCTTTTCCCTTTAAGGATAAATATCTCCCAGGTTCAACTTGTTCGAGATAATCATACACTGATTTATCATGTAATACTCCTATATAATTTCTTAACCATTCTGGTGCTACTATAGTAGTATTTCCCACATGTATTATGACCGGTGGTTCTTCTTTTAACACTATGAACTGGTTAAGATACTAAGCAATATAGAAAAATCCATAAGCTCTTGCCTCCGTGGATCTTTTACTCGTCTCTGCTGGATACAGATTGGATCTTTGAGTTTTCGATGAACGTCTTCAAACACGGTCAGAAATGTGGAGAGTTAATTTTTCCTTCAACCATTTCATTGTTTGCACTTTGCACTTGGACTTGTTCAACTCTTCTTTTATATCTTGTTGCTTCATAAATTCTCCTAAACGCATACTTTTGGAATTTCGTGGGCTTCTCAAAGAACGTAGTATTATTATCAGGAAATGGTACAATATTATGAACCATCCCATAATCCCAAGCTCTATAGTGCTCCGCTACATATGGTGCCCTCCATTCCAGTGAATGTGGATGAATTGACACAGTACCCACTCTGGAATTGGTGTTGAATATTATTCTACTTCCCCATATATCATAGACATCATATATGACCTTGATACAACTAGATCATACCACACCTAAAATTGTTATCTTTTATTTTATTTGGTATTATATCCTGAATATCAGGAATGAGTCTCACGATAATGACCATCACTTCATACATTAGGAACCTTCGAATCGCTACATGACAACTTTTAATTAAACCATCTCGATTCTTTTTGATAAAACAATCATGGCCTCTATCAAGGCCCAAGTGGAGGGTGAAACCTGCTCCATTGCTTTATCAATTTCTTCAATAAGAGTTTTTCTCTCTACCTCCATCTTTTCTAGTTGATGGGCATGAGGTTTTTCTGATGTCTTGTGCTTCTTTGCCATTTGCCAATTCTCTGGTTAGACTATCGGCTAAAGAATTCTTCGATCCTTGTATTTGTTCATAGTAAAAGAGAATTGGTTAAGCCATAATTGCCAACGCAGGAGTCTCCCTTGCGCTTGCATATTAGAAAAATTCTTTTTAACAAAACTGATGAGTATGCCTTTGCAATCTGTTCTTATTAAGAATTGCTTAGGGGCTAAGAAGATTAAGAACTTCTCAATTCCTCTAATAACTGCAAGGATTTCCTTTTGCATAGTAGGAAAATTTAACTCAGCTTTGCAAAAACTTCCACTGCTATATCTGCAAAGTCTTTCTCTTTCTTTGATTTTTAACACAACACTCCAGTGCTCATTACTAGCATTTGTTTCAAAGATTAAATCATCTTTACTAGTAGGTAGTGTTAGTACAGGAAGATCTTTACACATAGCTTTTAACTCTTGAACAATTTTGGAATCACTTTCCTTCCAGTTCAAAGTTATTTCTTTCTTGAGTTTTTGATGTAATGGTTTTCTTAATAAAGCAAGATTTTCTATGAAATCAGAAGCATAGAATCTTTTTAGTTGTTTTCTATCTTCAATTTTATCTGGGAATTTTTCAATCTTTTCCAAAATATGCTTTTGCAATATTACTTGTCCTGCTTTAATTTCTAATCCTAGGAACTCAATTTTTTGTTTAGCATAAACACATTTATCCTTTTCAAGGATTATACCATGCTCTGCACATTTTTGAGTTACTACTTTAAGATCATTCTTATGTTGTTGTACATCTTTTGAGAATATTAGGATATCATCTATATAGACTAAACAACAATGATTAAGTTCTCTAAAAATATTATCCATTCTTCTTTGAAATATTTATGGAGCATTTTTTAATCCAAAAGGCATTACTAACCATTCATAATGCCCTTGAGGGGCACTAAATAGTGCAGTTAATGAAATACTCTCTTCTTCAATTTTAATTTGTCAATAACCACCCTTACAGTCCATCTTAGAAAACCATGTGGGTCCTTGTATTCTATTAAATAACACAGTTTTATTAGGAATGTAACAGCCATCAAAGACATGATTGTCATTTAGCTGTTTATAATTAATGACCATTCTAGCTTTGCCTCTTTTTTCTTTTGCATGATTTCTTACCATGAATGATGGACTATTATGAGGACTCTTGCTATTCTTAATTATCTTTTTATTCAACAGTTCTTTTATTTGTTCATCAAATTCCTGTATATCTTGGTTGGTATAGACCATTTGTCTTACTCTAATAATCTTATTAGCATTTGTTAGAATTATCTTAGCAAATGCCTTATCCTTTTCCCAATGTTCTAAAGGATTTGTTGAATATAATTTTTCACATAACTTTTTATGCTGCTTATTTATCAGATCTATTAATGATGAATCACACTCAGAAATTCTAAGTGCAACCTCTCGTTGTGTAGGAGTAACCTTATCACCACGTTGGCTGCGCGTAAATTCCATAGTCTGATGAGTATATGCCCTTGTTATTTTCTGTATAGGAACAGAATGGCCATTAATAGTAAAGATTATTTGACCAAGGGTTTGAGTGCATGGAGAGTATAATCTTTGAAAATTATTTCCTATTATCATATCATGACTAGGTTGATCAGTTGCCCATAAAATAGGAATAACATATTGAACTCCTCCAATTTCTATTGGTAGTTCTTTGATTATCTCCGTATGCATCATGACGCTATTATTAGCAATTCTAATTTGCATAGGATTTTTAGCCTTTTTCCACAAGAATTTTGGAAATAATGACCTCTTTCCAAAACATGTAGAACAACCACTATCAATATATGCAAATAATTTATATTTATTATAATCCTCAATGCATATATCAATTTGAATATAAATGTCATTAGGATTAGTACTAGATATTTCATTGCAAGCTTCCATTTGCATATTAACTTCATCTTCACATACTAATTCACTCACAGTTTTGGTTTTGTATGAAATGAATGGTGTCCTTTGATTAAGTGTATTATTCCGATAGAGGGTTCAGAATTATTAGAAAGCTAATTATTCAGTGAGGTCAAATGATCGGAATGCCTGGGTGGAGGCCGCTTCCGATCAGTAATATTAATTATTACAGCTTAATCTTGACTGAACCCTTCGGGTCACACCCAAGCAACTAGCGAACCAAAACGACGAATTAATTCGGAAGGAATTAATGAGTCGCCCGAGTAATTAATATTTAGACGTCGGAAATTCGAGCTTAGAGCGTCGAAAGTCGAGTCAAAAATGAAAAAAGACGAGACGAGAAAAACTAATAAATCAACATATTCCCAAAGCTACCCTTAGCATCGGAATGCCCCAAGAAAATCGAGTGCTAGGGACATGGTGGCTAGCAAGCGCACCAAGTTGAGCCTATGGTTGGCTGGTGCGTGCTTGAGCTAGCATGGCTGCTACAACCATGTGCGTATATGGCCAACAGTAGCCCTCGGCAGCAGCTCACACATATGGTGCGAGGCATGCTGGCCAAGGAGCTAGCAGCAGCCCTCGGCTGTAGTAGCCCGCACGCTCGTGGGCTTGCTGGCCATGGGTAGCCATGAGCATATGGAGAGGCATGGCAGCCCACTTGGGGTGCCTTGGTGCTCAAGTGGGGCTGCCATTTGGCGGCTAGCAAGCGAGAATGAGAGTTGTGAGGTGGTGGTTTTTAAGGAGTGGAGTGGGGAGAAAGTTTGGTCCCCACTCCTTGATATGTCTATTTAATATAGTATTTTACCCCGTCCCTTGGTCATAATTGGTAGTGTTTTTGGCTTTTTAGAGTCATTTTTACTACTAATTTGTGTTTTCTAGTGTTTTCGTAGTTTTGGTTGAGTTTTGTAGGGATTTGCACTTTTGGAGCATTTTCCCGAGATTTTATGGAGCAACTATGAGCATTGGAGGAGCACGACCAGTTTTCGTAGCCCAGGGCCGGTTAGAGTCATCAAATCGGTTATTAAGGGCTCAACATATGTGATACCGAGGCATTTGGACCGAGTATTCAAGACCCGAAAGAGGAAATCCAGATTAGGCTGAACGATTGGAGCCCAATCAAGAAGTCCAAGATAGCCCAAGAGCTTCGCCCGACCAATTTGGTCTCGCCCGAAGGCGCGCCCGGACGGGTGGGGCGAAAGAAGAATGAAGCATCCCTTCTCCCGAGCTCGCGCTCGGTAGGGCGCGAGAGATGCCCTTGATTGAAAAAAGGCTGGCCCGACCGAGCGGTGTGGCACTCGACCGGGCGCGTGTCCCTGATGAGTTTTAGAGCGTCGATTAGTTGTTTTAGTTTAGGATTAACTTGCTTAATATAAATACGATTTTGTTAAGTAAGTTCAACACTTTCTTTTATCTCTTATTAATCTCTTCTCTTAGACTTTCTCTCTCTACTTAGCTTTACTTTATCTCTCTTCAACTATATACTTTGTTCTATATATATATATATATATATATATACAAAAATAATGAGAATAGCAAAACCTAAAATTGCAACACTTAAAAAACTATTACCCTTGATAACCTAAGGAAACAATTTTTAAATGTTACTATAAACTAAAATAATTATACTAGGTCCCTATGCAACAATTCAAATTATGTTGTTATAGGCCATTTAAGGCAACAATTACCTAACGTGTTGCTTTTCTCTTGTGTAAGGAAACATATTGCTTGAAAAGATAACAAAACAATAATTGTCCCCTAACAATGTACCACTTATGTTTATGTTGATCATCTATTACATAAACATCAGTTGATATCCTACCAACTATCTGATATTTATCTAATCAAATGTTTAAAATGAAAATCATGGGTTTCTCCATTATTTTTCTTATGTATCTCATTCTTAATAGTTATTTAGGTAATTTTTAAGAAAAATAAAAGGAAAAAAAATATTTTAGTTTTACATAATAGATATAAGTGAATATAATGTACCTTACATCATTTTGACCCAAAAATGGCAAAACACATACACTAGAATGAAATGTTAAAAACACTACAAAAAAATGAGAATAAGCAACACCTTAAATTGCAACACTAAAAAAACTATTACCCTTGATAACCTAAGGCTATAATAGTAAAATGTCACTTTGAATTAAAATAGTAATACTAGATATCTATGCAACAATTAAAAAAGCGTTGCTATAGACCATTAAAGACAAAATCACCTAAAGTGTTGTCTTTCTCTACTCTAAGACACCAATTTTAGCAAATGGTAATGAAAAAGATAACGACAATGCAATTGTTGGCAAACAATGTAACACTTATGTACTGTTATATGTTGATCCTTTATGCTATTAATTTATTACGTACACAGTACAAAATAAGTCAATATGTTGCCAACTATACAATGTTTGAAACAATTAGTTTACACTGAAAAAGATCAATTTTTTTTATGTATCATGTAATTTTTTTTAGTTTCCTTTAGGTTCTCCAACTATTAAGGATGAATCAAGCTAGTTGACATGGGCATTGCAGCTATTAATTTTGTTTATTTGATTAATACCTTTTTTTTTAAAGAATTTGATTAATAACTTAGTACGCTGTATAGGTATATTTAATTAACATTATAATAATCTAAGTTAGAATTAGACTAGAAAAACTTGACTGGTACCTGATTATTAGACCCGAGACTCGAACTGGACTTAAAACAACAACCTAAATCACAAAATGGACTTGACTTGCTTTTGACCTAAAAATTGAATGACCTACCCGGGCCACCCCAATATGAAGTTAACCTAAGCTACTTTGGACTTGATCTCTGAAATGACCCGGCTTGACTTGAATTTGACCCATTTTTAAGCCAATACTCTAAGTGACTCAATCTAAACTAGAGTTTACTTGATTTTGAGTTGATACTCAAAGTGATCTAATGTAGACTTGATACCTAAAGTTACCCAATATCTGAAATATCCCACTCGAATTTACTCGATACCCAATATGGCTCGATCCAAGTTAAACCCGAATTAATTGACCAGGTACCCAAACAATTATTTTAATAATTTATTGTAGTAGATTATTTTATGAACAATAATTATATCGGCTATTTCACCAATGCCACAAAGCACTTTAAAAATTCACCAAATGCCATCAGACTTTTCAGAATTCACCAAATGCCACCCAGTTTTTTAAAAATTCACCGGGTGCCATTAATGACCAACGGCCATTAACTCCGTTAGTCATTAGTGTTTAATCATGACACATGTCATGATATGATTGGACCATTTATCTTAATTCATGAAAATTATAAAAAAACAAATAAATCATGTTCTCAAAGTTAATTTACGTTAACTTTGGTAACGATTTCTTCGCGATTAATTTCAGTATTTTTATTTCTTTTATTCATCATGTTCTCTTTAATTGCTTTGTTTAATTTATATTTAATTATGCGTGAGTAGTTTTCTTTCTAGGGTTTATGGGGATCCATAAATAATATGAAGGGGTAATTTATTGTTGTTGATTATCAATGCTAGATTAATTTTCTATTGATTGATTTAATGCTATGCAACTAGACATGAGCAGGTCTTTTATGTATGAGTTTAGCAATATTAATTCAAGATTCGAGAGATGACAATTGATATTTAGGCTTAGTTTCAATAGGCAGGTTAATTTATTAATGGTTAAGTCGAGATTCGAGAGATGAGATTTAATACCGGTAGATTAATCTGTGATTGTAATACGTAGCGAAAGCCCTTTATGATCTGATTAATTGATGCATTGATTATTATGTTTTACCATGGAATGTTATTTATTGTTGAACCTATGCCCTTGGTATTTTATTCATTGATTTTCTCTACCCTTAATCTTCGTAGTTTAGTTTCCCTTCTATAATAATAATTTGTTACTTAATAATTTAGATTTCTTTAATTAATTGGGAATAGAAAGACCAGTTTCCTTGTAGATTCGATCCTACTTCCCTATTTATATTTAGTTAGTGGTTTTAGGTAATACTTTTGATTGGGTGATACGACTTTAGCCTGTCAAAATTTAGCGCCGTTGCCGGGGAAACGGTTTTATTTTTATTTTTGATTGTTTTCTGTAGTCTAGGTTGTTTCTTCTTTGCTTAGAGAACGTTAGTTCTTTGAGGCAAGTCTCATATTTGCTTTTTAGTTTTTTTATTTATGCCCAGGTGTTCCAAATCAGGTTATATCCCATTCGACCCTGAGATCGAACGCTCTTTTCATAGACAAAAGAATCTTTAGAGGCAAATCCTGGCGGGTTTTGGGGATAACAATAATTGCAGAGACCCTCCAACTGATTCTTGTGATTCAAAAGTTCCTTCAGATTCAAAATCAGAGATGACGACACCTAAGAAGCTCAGTGATTATTCGCAGCCGTTGCAGACAGTTTTTCCACACCTTACTCCAACTCCAACTCTTGATGGAGTGTAATTCAAGATTAAACTGCAATTTATCATGATGATAGATATGAAGCAATTCAGTGGAGCTAAGGGTGAAGACCCAAATCTTCATATTGCAGACTACTGTCAATACTGTAATACCATCAAGCAAGCTGAGGTCACACAGGAACAGATCAGGGAGATTCTCTTTCCTTTTTTTTATGTGGAAAAGCTAAATTATGGTATAATGGATTGAATGGAACTGCACTTGGTATAACTAACTGGGAGACTCTTATTTTAAATTTCTATAATAAATACTATCCTTTAGAGAGGACAACTTTGCTAAGAAGCGCAATTTAGAACTTTGCCCAAGAGCCAGATGAAACTTTATATGAGGCTTGGGAAAGATTAAAGGATCTGCAGAGGGAGTGTCCCCACCATAATTTAGCGCGGTGACGGTTGATCTAAGCCTTTTATAATGGGATTGGAAATTCATCTAGAACGATATTAGATTCTGTAGCTAGTGGGAGGTTTATGAACCTTAATGTTGATGATGCAGGTCAAGTTATCGAAGATATGGCAATCCAAAATTCCCAATATGGGAATCCTAGAGGGTTTTCTAACAAAGGGAAACATACTATCGACTCTGTATCCTTTTTACAAGCTCAATGAACCTCTATTTGTCAAAAATTAGATAATCTTACTACTGCAAATATAGCTAATGTTTCTGCAATTAATAATAATACTAATGAGGCTTTCTGTGAAAATTGTGGAATTGTAGGTCATTGGGAGCAAGATTGCAGGAGTTTTGTGGAGCAAGTCAATGCCTTTCAAGCTTATAGGTAGAATGACCCATACTCCAACACCTACAATCCTGGGTTCCGGAATCATCCATATCTTTCCTACCGGAGCACCAATGTTCAGAATCCGCCACCTCCACAAAATCACAGGCGCCACAACAACCACAACAGAAATATTACCGTCCCAATGTTGGCCAGAAGAACCAACCGCAACAACCCTCCTCATCTTCTAACCCTGCTTTGGCAGAAATTAGAGCGATGTTGGCTAGTATGCAAAAGAACATGGAGAGTAGAGATGCTCAAATTGATTTGATCATAGCACATAATAAAATTTTAGACAATTAAATTGCGCAGATTTCCTCTACTTTACAAGCCCGTCAATAGGGAGCCTTACCAGCGCAGCCACCTGGGCCTACGAATCAAGCTTTTGCAATTACACTAAGGAGTGATTATAAATTCAAAAGACCGCCCAGATAATCAAGTAGTCTTAAGAAAAATTTTTGAAAGGCTAAGAAAATATAATATGAGGTTGAACCCATCTAAATGTGCCTTTGGAGTCACCTCAGGCAAGCTTTTAGGTTATGTCATAAGCTCTAGAGGAATACATATAGACCCAACCAAAATCAAAGCAATCATGTCAATGCCACCGCCCAAAACCGAGAAGCAGATTCGAGGATTTATCGGCCGGTTGCAATACATAAGTAGGTTCATATCAAAATTGACGACGATATGTGAACAAATCTTTAAAAATGTTAAGAAAAATATACCAAAAATATGGGATGACGAGTGTCAAAAAGCCTTTGAAAAGATCAAAGCCTATCTTGCAAATCCTCTCGTATTAGCACCAGCACTTCCCGGATTACCTCTTATGTTGTACTTAACAGTTACCAACGAGACAATGGGAGCTATGCTAGCACAAGAAGTAGAAGGCAGAGAAAACGCAATCTACTATCTAAGCAAGAAAATGCTCGAATATGAAGCACGTTATACGCCACTTGAGAAATTGTGCCTCGCCTTGGTGTGGGCCACAACCAAGTTAAGACATTATATGTTAGTGCATACCGTGTTTGTAGTCTCACGATTAGATCCACTCAAGTATCTATTCGATAAATCTACGCTCAATGGACGCATATCGAGATGGATAGTCAATTTAGCCCAGTTTGATGTAAGGTTTATGTCGCAAAAAGCTATCAAAGGATCTGTAGTGTCAGACTTTCTAGCGGACTTTCCACTAGAAGACTTGACGCCAATACAAGACAATGAATTTCCAGATGAAGACTTAATGGTCACTGAAGATGATACTTGGACCTTATACTTCGACGAAGCCTCAAACCAAAATGGATGTGGCGTTAGAGTATTACTAGTATCACCAAAAGAAGAGCATGTTCCAATCTCCATAAAGCTTGATTTCGACGTTACCAACAACGCTGCTGAGTATAAAGCATGCGTGGTAGGCCTTGAAACAGCTTTGGCATTGGGAGTAAAAAAGTTACGGATATTCGGGGACTCTTCATTAATCATCAATTAAATATCCAAAATGAGGAAAGTAAGGAGCGAAAGTCTGGCCCCTTACCAAACCTATCTGGAAACTCTTACTAATCAGTTAGAGAAGGTAGAATACACATATCTACCTGGGGAAGAAAATCAATTTGCTGATGCCTTGGCAAGACTAGACTCGATGGTTAGGATTCCCACGGAAATTGAGCAAATGCCTCTAACTTTAGAAAAAAGGCACAAACCAGCATATATTCAAGCTATAGAGGATGATGAAGTAATCTAAGACAAAGAAGAAGAAGAAGAAGAAGAAGAAGAAGAAGAAGAAGAAGAAGAATTGTAGTACACGGATATACTCAATTGTGTCACGAAAGGAGAATACCCTCCCAATGCTGACAAAAGACCAAAACGGGCATTAAGACTCTTGGCTACCCACTATGTACTCATAGACAACGAGCTACATATTAGGGTACATAAGGGCGAGCTATCTTATGTGTAGGAAAAAAGGATGCCCAAAGAGCAATGAGGATAGTCCACAAAGGAATTTGTCGAACTCACATAAATGGCAAAATGTTAGTCCAAAAGATAATGGGAGAAGGATATTATTGGACTACAATGAAAAGGGATTGCCATCAATACGTAAAAAGATGCCCTAAGTGCCAAATCTATGCCAATTTACAACATGTTCCTCCATCCTTGCTCTACACCTACACGTCGCCATGGTCGTTCCCTACATGGGGAATTGGTATCATCGGCAAAAACACTCCCCCAGGAACAGGAGGCCACGAATATATCCTAGTGGCAATTGATTAGTTCACAAAGTAGGTCGAAGCGCAATCAGACGCTAAACTCACTACAAAACATGTAGCACTCTTTATCGAGAGAAATATTATTTGTCGATACGGAGTCCCACATGAAATGATAAGTGACAATGGAACTCACTTTCAAGCTGAATGTGAAGAAATGCTACAAAAATATGGCATTCAACATCATCATTCTTCCCCTTATAGGCCTCAAGAAAATGGAGTAATTGAGGCAGTTAATAAAAATCTAAAGACTATCATCGACAAAATGACGGAAAATTATAAGGATTGGCCTGACAAACTTCACTTCGCATTATGGGGTTATCGCACGTCAATTCGCACATCAACAGGAAATACGCCATTTTCCTTAGTATATGGAATGGATGCCGTACAACCTGTCAAACTAGAGATTCCATCTCTATGCATCGCGTTAGAAAGTAAACTCAATGAAGTTGTATGGACTAGGGAAAGATATGAAGAGTTAATTCTACTCAATGAAAAATGACTAGAAGCTCTACATCACACTCAGTGTTATCAAACTCGTATGGCTAGGTATTTTAATAAGAAGGTCAAGACAAGAAACATCAAAGTAAGAGACTTGGTGTTAAAAGCATTAGAGAAAAATGTTTTAGATCCAAGGGGAAAATTTAGACCTAATTGGTCTAGACCCTACATTGTCAAAACAATCCTGTCAGGAGGTGCAACAAAATTAACTGATATGGATGGCAATGAGTTCTCGAACATGACAAATCTTGACCAACTTAAGAAATACTAACCATTATTACTTGAGTAGGATACTTAAGAGAACTACGTTTGGCCTGATTCCTTAAGAAAGGATACGTAGGCAACCCTTTACGGGTGCGGCCATTTTATTTTTTAAATTCTCACATCCTAGAATTAATAAAATTCGACAAAAAATCGACGGAACATCGGCGTCACAGAAAAAATTCTGGCGCCAGCCGATAAATGTTAGCACCAGACAGCGGCAGCCGACGCCAGTCGCAAAATTGTGGCGCCAGTTTACGGTTACAAGTCTGGGAATATTTTGGTGTTTTTCGGAAAATTTTCGACTTCCGTACTCGAAAAAATTTCAGGAAAGTTAATTCTTCGATTTTCATTGCTTTAATAAAATAAATTTAAAGTAAATAATTTAATTAAAAAAGCTGGAATCTCATTAATAAAATAAACTACATTATTGATGGAATTTAAATAATGCTTAAATAAATTAACTTTAAATAAAAAAAATAAACTAAGTCTAATAATTGGAAATTAAGCAATGCTCTTAATCTTCTTTCTCTTTCTTAGCCCTTTTCCAATTTTTGTCTGCTTCTTCTTCCTCATCCATAACCTTAGCTAGTAAGCATCCTTTAGAGGACCTACATTCAATCTTAAAGTAAATAGTTTCCCCTCAACTAGGACTCCATGCTTCTTTTCTACCCAAGCTTTCTTTTCTGTGGTGTTAGCTTTCCTTTTTTCTTTATCTTTCGCAGTACTCTTCTTCTTAGGCATTATAGGTGTTTTGAACTCAATTCTTCCACCTAAGCGTTCCTTGACAGGAATCACCTTGTCACCTAGACGGCTCTTCACATCAGTTTTACTCTGATTTTTCTTCACGTCCTTTGAAGGTTTCTTCAGAAGCCACTTTTTCACATAATTGGGCAAGGAAGGAGGAACCTTTTGGGTAATTACTTCCCATAAAGGTCTAACGCCCCAATAAGCATCAAATTTGTCTACTACTTGGGAGATAGGGAACTCGTAGGGACGACGAAGATCACCAGAAGGAATATTCTGAAGTAGGTCGTATTGTCTTTTTACCCTGCAGGGATAATAAAAAGTCATACGGGACAAGCTTGGAAGACGGCAGAAAGGTTGCTTGTGGACACTAACCATCCTTTCTATTTTCCACCAAGGGATGACCCACTTGATGGCAAAATTACAATACTCGAAGACCTTCTTCTATTCATGGCGCCCCATCTTAGAGAAGCGTTTCTTACTTCTCACGAAGCAATTTGGAGTATACTTCTCAATGTTGTCTGGAAGGCTAATTAACTCCAGTCTTTCCATTAGCCACATCTATAAAAATTGCAATGCAAATAAATTATTATTACTATACAAAAATATATTTTTGATTTCTGTAATTAAAAATATTATTTT
Source organism: Chenopodium formosanum (assembly GCA_024500155.1). Classification (NCBI taxonomy): domain Eukaryota; kingdom Viridiplantae; phylum Streptophyta; class Magnoliopsida; order Caryophyllales; family Amaranthaceae; genus Chenopodium; species Chenopodium formosanum. The sequence continues at coordinate 202,484 of JAMXMD010000236.1, read as the reverse complement.
TCTACCTGTAATAAAATTGGAGAGCCCCGAAAAAGTGCTTTTGGATTTCTCTTTAATTCATCAAGACTAAGCATAGTCTCTCCAACTATTAAAGGCATTGGATTTCTCCCTGATTCAATTTGTTCTAAAAAAGAGAATATAATTGATTGACCCTCATTTTTTTTACCACTAGTAAGAAAAAATTGATTAAGCATGCAAAACAAGAAAGCCCTTCTTCTATAAACATGGAAAGATTCAGAATAAGGTCTATCAAAATAATGGCGAGCAAATTCTTTCAAATTAACTATACTACCATCTACTATTTTTGATAGATCCCCGTCTTTTAAATTGAATAATCGTTCAAAATCCTTATAATAATATTCATTTATTCTAGGGAATACTACAAGATCTAGTGCAGGGAAGCCTAAAATAGCACCAAATTCTTCCGGTAAAGGGCTAATTTCATCATACCCTATTCTAAAGCAATGAGTATCTACATCCCAATATTCTAGAGCTGTATGAATAAAATCTGAATCAAGATCTACCTCTTTGATACCATAAATACCCCCTAAGTGAAACACATCTAATTCTTTTCTCTCTTTGGCATTAAGAGACCGACACCAATCATAGGTGTAGTTGGTAAAACTTTTTGAGACTAGAGACATGATGTTATTTTTTTAAAAGCTAAGAAATATTTTTTTTGCTGAAATTATGAAGAGAATCGACTGGGCAGGGGGCTATTTATGCACAAAATCAGAGCAGTTTTAATCCAGAAAGGATTCGGAGTCAGCGCTCTTTAGCGCCAGACGCCAGCTATTGGCGCCAAACGCCAGAGACTAGCGCCAATCGCTAAGTGTAGCGCCTGGCGCTACACCAAAACGCGTGGCGCCAGCTGGCGCCAATATGCCTCATCGTACGCGCTTTCTAAAAAACCGCATTTTCGACTTGATTTGAGTCTGCTAATGACTTTACGGTTTCCTTATCTTTTTCTAAATATTTATTTATTCCTCCTTTTTAATTAATACAACTATTATATTAATTATATTATTTTTCAAATTTTATTTGGATTAACTTCCAAGTATTTATTTTATTTGACTTTTCCTTTTTTTCTTTTTTCTTTTTTGGGGGAGAAAGTCGGATATCCTCCATCAATAATAAAAATGACGGAATTTTTGCGCAAAATTATTTTCACATTTCCTTGCACACACAAACATGCACATAATAATAATAATATTAATAATAATAATAATAATAATAATAATAATAATAATAATAATAATAATAATAAATGAAAAACATGATAAATAAAAAATAAACTCATAATAGTATGTATATACATAAGATATTTAATAATGAGTCTAATAAAAGGTAAAGTTCTATACAAAGTAAAAATGAAATAATAAAAAGCACAGGAATAAGCTACGACGCCTGGGGACGTACACCCATCATCTCATAAAAATGCGTCGTACGAGGAGTAACCTCTCCACCAGCTCCGACTCTAGCTCCAGTCTCCTCGGGGGGAGGAAAGCTCAACACAGGACCCGTCCACCCAAGATCAACCTGAGGCTGAGGCTGCGGAAGCTGCTGCGATAACGAGCCAACCTCGTACATCTCACCACCTCTAAGAGCCAAGGTAGCCTCTCCCTGGCCTACCGGCGCAACATGTGCACCCTCAGAGGAAGAGCCTGAGCCCTCTACCTCCTCGGTACGAGCAGCCTCTGAACGACCGCCCTGACCTCCCAAACCGGTGCGACGACGTCTCGAGCTAGACCTCGCTGGATCCCTCCGCGCCTCAAGTCTCGTGCGGGTACGAGAAGGAATGGGCTGACCCTACAAAAGAAACTAAGATCAGAAACAGGCAAAATAAAAGCGGTAATACAAAAACATATGAGGGGAAAACTACCTCCTGAACAGCGTCGTCTCGACGGCAAGTAGCCATGTTCCTCATCCGGACAAGCTGGCTCCGGAAGGCGTATATGCATCGTGCCATCGCCGAAACCACCTCACGTGAGAACTGTCAAAGAAATAAGTCAGTAAACATGCATAACATATATGGACAAAAGTTGAAGATGAACAAGCTTACCCGAGTCTGGTGGCGAGGAATCGACCGCTCCACAAAGCGATGGTCCTCAGGAGCCGGAGGAATCATCTTCTCAATCGGCCCATATGTCCCCTTATAATGGATAGACATACGGGGTGGCACGAACTCAGTAGTATCATCCTGACAAGGCAAAACAAAATCAGTAAAGCATCACTTGGGGGCTACTTAATGAAAGGTAAAAGCTGTAAATCATACCGCCACATCCTCAGCAGGTACATGAACTGGAGCTAACAGCGACAATAGCTCCTCCCCATAGCACCGCCCAGGGATCGTGTAAGATCTTCAAGGGGTACTAGCTCCCTCCGACATGCTCACCAACCTCGTGGCATTAAACATGTGACGTGGTGGAGAAGTAGGAACGACAAAGGTGTCTGAGGAATGTTGAATAGCAACTCTCACTCTAAAATACGAAGCCGCTTTGTAGGTTTCCAAGAAAAAGCGACGCTCAGCAGAATACTGCGCGGCTAGCCCAAGAACTGCCAGGTCGACCCACGGTCGGTACATCACCTTAGGCTTCTGCAAAAGGCGTCAATCAGGCAAGAATCTATCTAAGGCATCACAAAATGTCAAATAAGAAAAGAATCATACTGAGATGATCCAATCTCAGACATAGGCAGTGGACATCCCCACACGGCGGCTTCCCTAGGAAGCGCTAACAAGAAGCCTGCGCGGCGACGGTCTCGCCGGCGCAGCTGAGGGGAAGTACTCGTAGAACAAGATTTACAAGAAGCTAAAGTTATCAGCTAGTGCTAACTAAAATGTAGAGCTAAACTTTATAGGGAATAAAGGATACCTCTACGACCCTCCAAAAGCCGGACAGAGCGACATTCGCCCCGAAGGACCGATGTTGACACGAGTCCTGCAGCGCTCGGATGAAATCAGCATAGGCCAAGCTGCCCCAGTCATAAGTCCCGATCTGATGTAGATCGCGGACGGCAGGAAGGTAGTAAAGCAGCGCCCTACTACCCTTGTCAGGGGAGAACGTCCCTGATAGCAAGATAAGTGCAAAGATGCGCACCCGCTGCTCTCGGGTAGTCGCACCATCGTCAAAAGCCGCTGCTAGTGTCGAGAGACGAATCCCCCTAGCACTGAACTGAGTCGACTCTACCTCAGCTCGAGCCCGAATAGCAATCGGACCCAACAACTCCTCGACCTCAGGAGAAAAGACATCGATCCCGCTATCAAATGACAGTGGCACGGAGCTAAACTACAGTACTCTGATGAGACTGAAGTCGGTAGGAGTGACCATCATCTCACCCTAGGGGAAGGGGAAAATGTTGGTGGTGTCCCTAAAGAACTCCACCAGAGCACATACTACATGATGACCCCCGCTAGAGGCAACCATTTCCTCGAAGGTCTTGAACAGCGCAGTAAGCCCGCAAGACTCCCATAGAACTCTCGTCTGATCGTCTCTGGCGATGTACATCTTGTGCAGATCTCCAAAGCTGTCAAAACCGGAACCATGACATCGTGTCCTACCAACAGTGATGCCCCGTCCCACCCTTTCAGAGATGTGGTGGACGGGAGAAAAGTACAAGTTTCGCTCATCCCACTCAGGGAGTCGGCTGAGCGAAGTGGAAGGTTCGGCATCGTCCTCTACAGGCTCATGCTCCCGTCGAACGTCTCGGGACCGTGAATCGGAACCTCGCTGTCTGGCACAACTACATTGTGTAGAATTATCATAAATTAAGGTTATATGGTATCTATGGTTCGCCAAGCCGCATGATATTATGTTCGCAAAAAAACAGAGTACGTAATACTAAAACAGAGCACAAATTCAAATTGAGCATAACGGCATTTTTCAAGAAATCAAACAATTTCTTGCAATACTATAGTAATTATTGTGAAAAATTGGACAAGAATTGCTAGCAAAAACATCAAGAACAAGCCACATTGTTTTCCCGACCTTAAGAGGTCCAACAATGGTGATTTGTTCGTTTCTTCACCAAATTGAGTCAAACAAGTCTCAAATTACTACCAAGGTAATATATAAACATAATCAAGCAATTTCATGGCATAAAATTTGATAAACAAAGAGAATTTAGCATTATAAATTTCGAATTTTTAAGAAATTCGCGAATAAATACATGCAAAATTCATTAAAATCGGTGTGAGTTTGAAGGAAACTTACATAGATCGGGAAAATAGATGGAAAAATCTTTGATTTGCAACAAATTTGAGCGAATTTGGTTGAGAAACAAGCAAGAACGAGTGAATTGAAGTTATGAGAATTCTCGAGCAAGAAACACGAACAACAGCAGCAGAAATGAGGAAGAGAAGGGTATTTAAGGAAAACCCGACTCTAGCGCCAAGCGTCAGACCTTGGCATCAGTCGATAGGCTTTAGAGCCTGGCGCTAGCTCCAACGTCTGGCGCTACAGCCAGATAGGTGGCGCTGACGTTATTTCAGCGGCGCCAGAACATTCAGACACTCAGTACGGTTGTTCCAACCTTATGCAGTATATTTTGGGTTCCTTGGTACGCTAGTTAGCCCCTCTAAGCAATTTGATACGATTTTTAATAATCGGCTTGATTACATAAAGTGATCGACTTGATTAAAGATCGTCTCACTTAGCTTAAAGCACCTAAGCATTGGCTCATCGCAAAAGGCACCGACATACTGGTTCATTCAGAAAGGCACCGACATACTGGTTCATAATTCAGTAAAAGGAACTGACATACAGGTTCCAAGCAGAAAAAGCACCAACGTACAAGCATAGCGGAAGCAAAGTTCAAGCGATCTATTTAAAGATCAACAAGCGAGGGTCTTCGGTAATTTTCTTTGGAATATTATCGCAACAAATGAGGATAGATTCAAGCGAGGGTATCTTCGGCAGCATTCCCTAGCTTGCGGAGAGTTGCAACAAACAACTGAAAGTGATTTCAAGCGAAGCAATCTTCGATAGTGTTCCCTGGCTTGTGGAAGATTATCATGGCGGAATTGGAGGCAGTAACAAGTGTAGCAGTTTTCAAGCGGGATGGCATTCTCTAGCTTGCAGAAGGTCGTCAAAACAGTAAAGCAGCAACAGATCGGTTACCTTCAGAGACGTGTGCTCGACGGTGCAAGATACGCATTTCTTAACTCTTTTATATGTTTAACTAACGCTAGTTTGTAGGTATCGGCGTTACAAGAGTGATTTAGGATCGCAGAACGTTCAGAGTCATTCTCCGTCCCTATCGATACTTTGACTTTTGTTTTCGAAATGTGCGTTTCTCCAAACTCTCTCAAAGTGGGGGCTTCTATAGACACCCATTTGTGTCTCCTCAAAACCAAACCTAGTGATGAGTACCTTTCACGTCGAATCATAATCGAATGAAGTGAAAGTGTGGAAAGTTTAGTGTTGCGGATAGTTTTAATTTCTTTTCTTTTCTCTTCGTTTTTGTAAACATATTTTAAGAAAACAGCCTATCCAGCTTGGTTGGTCCATGATATGGGTCCAATAGTATTGTAGTTGGATGGGGCTTTAAAAGAGCTTTCCAACGATATATTATAAGCCCAGTTCCGATGAATATTGAGGAAGTTATGGCCAAATTATCGAACTGGGCTCGGTTTGAGCCTTATATGCGGCCCAATGATCTAGAGGAGGGCCTAATACAGATTTATCATTCCTAATGCAATTAGGAATGGTTTAAGTCGTCCAGATTCTTCTAGAAGGTTCTTTTCATTCCTAATTCAATTAGCATTGATAAATTGACTTTTGTTGACTTTTTAGAGTTTTAATCAGAATATAAAAGAACGTTTTTGAGGAAAATACGATTTTATCTTCATACGGTAATTTCTATCTGATTTTAAGAAAACGCGTCAATAATTAAGTTAGCGCCAAACGCCAGCATTAGCGCCTGACGCTAAGCTTGGCGCTTGCCGCTAGCGTCAGCGCCTGGCGTTAATGTCAGCGTCTGGCGCTAACCTATAAATAACTTCCTAAAAACCCCGTTTTCATTCACCAACTCTCATCAAGATTTTCTTATTTACTCTCTCTCTCTCTTTTCTAAACTAGTCTTTTCTCAAATACAAAATTCGGTATTCACAAGACTTAGATACACCTAGCCATATTCGAAGTTGACTTCCCCCTAGACGTGAAAGGTTTAATTTCTGAGGGTTTGGTCCCAAATCTCTCTTTAAAATATTTAATTTAATTGTTGTTTATTATTTTCCTTGAAGTTACTAATGTGTGTATTTTGTTATTAGAAAGAGGTACGAGGCATCCAAGTAAGTACTTTAATGGTTTAATTGATATTATGATATAGAAATCATGCTTAGATTGTTATTTTGATTTCTAGTATCATGTTAGGATGTTTTCTTTAATTTGATGTTTAAGGTGACAACAATAAATTCCTAGTATCATGTTTAGGGTAATTTTAATATTAAGTATGATTAAAAAGTATGATGCCTTCTATGTTCTTCCTAATATTTATGATTGTTAGTATCATGTTAGGGTTAAAGTTTTTATTTTTATTGTTTAGTGACATGCTAGGGTTTGTTATTAATCTTGTTAGTATCATGCCTAGGATCTTGCTATTATTATGCTTTAACATGATTATTTTTATTATAATTTTATTATTTATGATTATTTATTATGTTGCTTGATATTTATTGTTATTGCTTGGTCACGCCTTTTATGCATGTTTAAAGAGAATGTGTACTTGTAATCACGCTTGTATAAGATAATTAATAATCTTGTTTAGGGTTAATTTGATTATAATTCAAGTGATCGCCAATAATAGTTTTATTTGTGCATTAATATTCAACCAACATAGATAAACAGGTTTAGGGTTAATCCTATTGATTTCATGTTAGTCAGAAAGCGCACATGAATACGATCAGAATAAAGTAGAGGCCTATTATTAGGGCAGGTTCAATCTCTTTTTGGTTGGATTTGTACCTTCATCCCCGAACTACCAGTCATTTTAAGACCTTATGGAGTTGACGATCTCTTGGATCGTTAAGGGGTGTAACCTTCACCTCGTGAACGGTTTACAAGTTCCTAAAAAACTTGTTAGCGACTCTTTTGCTCTATCTTCTTTCCCTTTAGACGCCACCATACTTTAGTGTATGATCACAGTGGGGTTCAAGCTAGGGGTTAACGCTTGAAATATTCCATACAACAGCACCTTACCCGAGCTTGGAATCCGAGCAGATAACTTTATTTCCGCACGTTTTACTCCGAATACTTTACTAACTTAATCTTCGGAGGCGGACCACCGACCATCCGGCGGTCCCTTTTTTTTTTGCAGGTACATTCTCCACTTGCTGGATCCAGTCTTAGTGTTGTAACTCTCCCGAGGGACAAAAAACCCTGAAACACAACCATCAAATGATCTGACCCCGATCCTCAACCCGATCCCGTTTGCTCAGTGGGGAATGGACTAATTGGGACCTTTCACCACTAGGTCAGCGGGCAGGAAGTATCCCATTGTGGCAGTAGATTATTTTACCAAGTGGATAGAGGCTGAGCTCACTAAGTACATAAAGGTAGTCCAAGTAAGGACATTCATATGGAAGAACATCATCAAAAGGTTCGGTGTGCCACAGTTCATAGTCTTTGATCATGGATGTCAGTTCGATTGTGACACCATCAAGGATTACCTTGAAGAAATGGGCACCAAGTATGCAAGTGCCTCAGTCTGCCACCCACAGAGTAATGGCCAGGCAGAAGAAGTAAACAAGCTGATCCTAACAGCCCTGTAGAGGAAGATGGAGGAATACAAGGGCCTATGGGCTGACCTAATCCTAGAGGTCTTATGGGCAAACAGAACCACTAAGGAATCCACTGGTAAAAGCCCTTTCAACCGAGCCTATGGGGCTGATGCAGTTGTCCCAGTAGAAGTGCAAAATCCCAGCCTAAGGATACAACACTATGAATAGCAAGGAAATGAAAAACGCATGCTAGAAGAGCAAGACTTCCTGCCAGAATTAAGGCTAAAAGCAGCTCTTAAGCTGACAGCCCAAAAGAGTAGGATTTCTAAGGCTTTCAAGAAGAGGGTCAAGCACAGAGAGATGCTTCCCGGAGATTTAGTCCTCAGAAGGACAACAGTAGTGGGAAGAGGAAACCAGCATGGTAAGCTATCAGCAAACTGTGAAGGCCCTTTCATCATTCACGAGCAGGTAGGACCAGGTGCATTCCTCCTTGCAGATCAAGAAGGTCAGGTCTTAAGAAACAGTTTCAATGCTGATGTGTTAAAGAAATATTTTGTTTAAAAAGCATGAAGTGAAGAAGAAACAGAGATAGTTTTTTCAATGTTGCACAAACTCTATTTAGTTCATGTTACGTTAACTAAGGCGTTTGAGCCATTTTTATTCAATGAAATACAAGCCTCTGCGTGAGGAGTATGTTACGTTAACCTGTTTTAATATATCATGCCTTAGCATCATATACTAACATGCAGAAGTAAAAAAAAAAAAAAATGTTAGAAGCAAGAATCACCCTAGCACAAAGTGGCAAAATAGTGTTAGACGACAAATTAAAACATCCCTCCCTAAAACCTCACCTCACCTTCTCAAAGTAAAACAGGGCACCACCTCTGGGACGCCTGAGGGGGAGGCCTGGCACGTTAAGCTTGAGCAAGAGAGAAAAGGGAAAACGAAGAAGGTGAGTTACATGGGTAACAATAAGGTTCTCTTAGTCCCACTTAACTCACCTCTTTGAGGGGGAAAGGAAAGGAGGAGATAGACCTACAATAAACCCTTACAAAGAGAAGTAAGCGGCACAAAACAACAAGTCGCAGCATAAACAACCTGAACGACATAAAACAAGTCGCAGCATAAACAAGATAAACGACATAAAAATAAGTCGCAGCAAACAAGCTGAATGACATAAGTAGAGCGGTCACAAAGCTGATTGACACAAATAAGTCTTAGCAAAGCAAATGGAATAATGTCCTGACAGGAAACAATCGAATAAACTAACCAGCGCGTAAGCAAACCTCTATCAAATTTAAATAGAGTACATAATGCACAAGCACCCAAAGCAAATAGAACAGGAAAAGTAAAACTCATTGCAGTTCCCACCAAGCACAACAAAGAACAAAGATGCAAGAAAGAACTTAGCAAGCAAATTAAGAAGACAGGGATGCTCAACCTACGAGGCTTCACCGAATACAACAAAGGGACTGCTACGCTAAGATCTAGATACTGATATACCTTGGCCTAGCAGCAGGTCCAGGCAGACGTGCAAGCTACAAAGTAAACATCAGGTAAAATAGCAGAAAAGATCACCGAATACATACTACATAAAGCAGAACCCCTGACCATCGGGGCAGAGTAAACATTCAGCAGGTCAATTACAATATGCGCAAAGTTGAACCCTCGTCTACTAGGACAAGGAAACACTCAGCAGAGAAAGTTAGAAAAATATAAGTCAGGTTAAGATGGACAGGCCCAACATTAAAAGATAAAGTATTTAACAAAAGCATAAGAAAACATAATCTTTGGCGGTTATACACCCTAAAGATAGCAACAAAAACTACTTGGTTACTACAAATCTGGGTGAGGGAAACTCAGAAGAACCACTTGAGTAGGAAGGTGACAGTCGCCATAACCTTTATTGATCACTAGCCAAAGACTCCACTCCAATAGCCGCAACATTGTCAAGGCAGAGAGGAACTTCCAAGTTCAGTACAGCGTGGTCAGGAACCTTGCAGCTAACAACACGAGGATGATTAGTAGGGAAATCAAACAAACCAGCCTCGCCTGCAGCCTCAACCTTAGCCCAGAAGGCGTTGAAACGAGCCTGCTGCTCCTCACCCTCACCATAAAAGCCGCTCACATACCAAGCTGCAGCCTCCTACCCACCATCATGGTGATAAGCCAATAACTTAGCAAAAGTAGGGGAAAGAACAAAAGCTTTGAGTGCCTCCTTCCTGGCAGCTTTCAGTTCGGTTAGGTGTCCAGCTCGAAGATCTGCTATTTCTGCCTCTAACGTCCGCACCTTAGCCTGAGAGGTCTCCAGTTGCTCTTTGCAGCTCTTCAATTTGGTCTGAGTGAGCTGAAATTCTCCTAACTAGAGCTGCAGAGTGTCCGCCCTCTCCATTAAAGGAGTCACCTCGCTGGCCATAGCATTCTTCTCAGCCTGAGCTTGCTGAACCTCTAAATTCTTCTGAGAAAGAATTATGCCCTGATTCTGATACTCCTTCTCCATTCACAACAAGGCATTGGATAAATCTCCACAGACTTGACACGCTGAAAAAATGGCTGAAAAAGAAAGGAGTGAGCCAAGACAGGAATAGACTAAAAATAAAAATAAAACATGGCATTAACAATGGAATAAGCAGAGAAGAAAAGAAAAGCCAAAGCAAAAAGGGGGAAAACTAAAAGTAGAAACTAACCTTCTGCAGGTCATGGCAAGCTGTAGTAGCAGGGAGGCTAACTGAGTTGCACATAGAATCAGCTGGGAGACGAACTCCTTCAGTCAAGCGGTACCCCAAAGTACCACCTTTCTGAGGGTCGTCCACAAACAAAGACTCGTCAGCCCTCACATTCATCTCAGGACGAAATGGAGCATTCTCAGCCCCAGCAGGACACAGTATGGGGCGAAGGTGGGCCTCAATGGGAACCTCAAAAAATTCAATAGCCCTAGTAGGGCGAAAAGTACCTCCAACAAAGATTGAGGTAGCAGATAGAGGATTCTAAAAAGCATCACTCAAGAACTGGTGAACGCAGCGGTTAAGTTCATTGGAATTCTAAGTATCCACCCACCTGTCAGCATTCCCACCAGGAAGCCCAGTGTTAGCAGAATTTGATGCAAAAGGATCAACTCCAAAAGAGATGCGAGCCTTTTCCGCTTCAGGCTCATCTCAAGCAGGGATAGAGGACACAGGGTCATCCTCTAAGTCAATAACTGGATGATCCTGCTTCTGAGAACCCCCTGCCTAGGAGTGCCCACCTCTGGAGGCACTTCAGAGCCGTCTTCTCAGTTTAGAGGGACGCGGTGGAAACCTTGGAAGCTCCATAATAGTTTCATCAGGGAGCTGGAAGTCAGTAGCTACAACAGAAGGATCAACAATGCCCCTCGCAGCAGTAGCATCGAAAGAAAAGAGGAGAACATACTCAGTAGAAGAAGTAGGCTTTACACCCGCAACTGTAGTCTCAGCCCCCTCAGGGGGAAACTGGAGAACACTATCAGCAAAATCGTCAGCAGTAGTTTTTTTATCATCAGAAGCTTGATCGCGCTGTCTTTTGGCAGCAAAAGTCTGAGGTGTCGTTCGGCCGGAAGCCGCAACATATTGCTTCTCAGGTGAAGCATCATGCGCCACTAACGCCTCAGGCTCTAAAGCCACTCTTTTAGGGGTAGGCCGAGTCTCACGCCTACTCCCAACAGTAGAAGACTAAGGCCCAACTTCAGCACGGATGGACCCTGCGCGATCAGCAGCAGTCACAATACCAAAAACAGCCCGCAGCTCAACGGGAGCAAGACACACTTCATTCTTCAATGAGCCGACATACACCTCCAATGTGTCAAAGAGCTAAGGAGGATTTTCAGGGGTAGCAGTTAAAGGGTCCCGCTAGTTATCAGTTAGCCCAAGGATACGCTTATCCAACTTGTCATAGCCTGAAAAAGAGGAAGGCAAGAAAAAACACAACGTAAAAGACTTAGACAAAAGAGAAAAAAGAAGAAGAAAACGAAAGAAAGCCAAGAAACTTACCCGGCTCATGTGTATGACGCACACGCATAGCAGAGAGCTGCTTGTTACCCACAATATATATGGAGTTGGGCAGCCACCTCTTAGGAAATTTGGAATCACCAGTCCCCGCACCCTACAAAGCCTCAAAATGCTCAGTCTCACGGGCAGACTCGCAGGGGGAGACGGTAACTTCAGCCATGTTAGTATCGATTTCCTTAAAGTTGCGCGGCGCAGCAAAAATGGAAGGCAATTTCACCCAGAAAAATTTTCCAGTCCAATCCGTGAAACGACCAAGTTTTGGGCGAGATAAGACCCTTCCCTCCTTATGAGCAATATAGTACCACCCAGAATCGGTCCCGAAAGAAGACCTTTTTAAGCTCATTAAAGACTTGAACAAGTGTAAGGACTCAGGGTACCTCCCAAATCGTAAGAACCACAACAGGCAAATTAGGGTATGAAGAGAAGCTTGATGCAGCAGGGAAATTCAGATGTTGAAGGCACGAAACACATTCTCCAGAGTAGGGTCAAGAGGAAACCGCAGACCCAAGTCCAGCTGAGAAGTAAACACAACAATGTGCCCATCAGGGGTAGTAGAGAGCCTCGCACCATCAGCGAGCAAGACCAGCTCGTAGCCCTCCCCAAAACCATAAAACTTCTGCCCAACAGAAGCAAGGTTCAACCTTTTAGCATCCTTACGCCAGAGAGAGTCCAGTACTCAGTTCTTGGGCCCGTAACACTTATCATCTAAGAAAAAATCAGTCTTGCCCTCCTTAATAGGCTCCACAACATAGGTGGGCTGACAATCGAAAAGAGAACCATCGCCTGGGGACTAAGTCATCCTGCTCGTCCGAACTGCTAGAGAGAGAGAAGGTAATAGAGTATCAATATTGCCACCCCGCACTACATAATGGTCAAACTGATTTACATCAGCCATGTCATCAAGCCAAGCAAAACTATTTAAAGGCTGAACATGGGGAATGGGACTAACAAGAGACACATTAGGGGGATTAGCCTTAACGGCATCAGCTAACGCCTTATGACGCATTACGCGCAGCCTTAAACGGGAAAGGTGGGTGATGAGTGACATTTATGTCACTCTTAGTTTATTTTCCCTTATTTTCCCTTTTATTCTCTTGTTTTCTTTTGAATAAAGTTTCTAGTTTATTTCTTAGTTTTAGTATGTTTTAATTAAATTTATTTATTTAATTGGTTTTTAGTTTATTTTCCTATTTTATTTGCTTTCGATTTATTTTATTATGTTCCTTTTCTTTGTTACTTTCATAGTTTTTATTAGTTTTAAGTTTATTTTGTTATTTATTTTATTTTATTTACTTGTATAGTTTTATTTAAATTTTATTGGTTTATTTTAATTGCTTTTATTTTCTATTGTATTTTATTTATTTCTATTTTATTTATTTATTCTTTGTCCCAATCCTCTCCTCAATCTTCCTTGGGTTTGTTTGTGTGTAGGTTCGATTTTGAGTTCCAAGGCAAATTCCCAAGACATGCTCACACACCAATCTATTGTTCCCCCTTAACCTTCACCCCACATTCACCTCTCCTTCACCACACCAAATTCACAACCTATTTTCACTACTCCCAGCTCCTCACTCACTCCACAACAACAACCAGCAGCAATGCTGCATGGCAAACATCACCACGCAGCCATCGTCAGCCACCAACACCGCCGGCAAACCCAACTTAAATTCATGCACATTGCAGCCCACACCGCAACAACAACCTCCACAAATCACAGCCCTCATCACCTCACGCACACCATAACACCAAAACCATCAATTGCAACCTCATGCAACCACCAGCTCCACCTACAACCTTCACCACACCACCAAACTAATCCACGCACCCCAACAACAGCAATCACCACCACAATAACTACTATAGCAGCAGCCCGCAGCAGTTGTTGCGCCTCCCACGCCTGCCACCATCTCCACCGCTGCAACTCTCACCACCAAAAGAGTAGCGCCGCATCTTCACCAGCCCAAACCTCAGCACACCCGCATCAATTGATCCTCTAATTGACCTTCGCACCACTCTATTGCTGCAGCAATTCGCACAAGCATCAACCAAATTCAGAGCAATTGAAGTTCATTTGGGTTCAAGCAAACCGCATAGCAGTTAAGTCGAAGTGCGAGTCATAAACTTTTAAGGTTTTGTAATTTGATGAGGTGTTGTCAAACACACCCATGGTTTGACCAAACCAACCCCATAGTTCGGCCACACCGAACCATGGTTCGACCGAACCATTTCACGAGCTTCGCACATGATGTTTAATAAGATCAAACGGTTGATATTGAAGGTCTAATCAAGGATAGCCATTGATGGAGTTGATAAATGGTGATGAAAGTTAAGGGCAGCAAATTAAGAAGAAAGGGAAAGAATTTGGGGGGGGGGGGGCGTCTGATGTGTTTTGGAGATTTTTGTTTATTTTTCTTTTTCTTTTAATTTTATTTCTTTTCTTTTCCCTTTTCTTATTTCTTTCTTTTATTTTTTTTTCCTTTTTACTTTATTTACTTTTCTATTATTTACTTAGTATTCTTAGCTTAGTATAAATACCCAATTTTGGGGTAATTAGTAGAGGAACAATTACCAGTTATTCTATTCACTAATTTGTTTTTAGGAGAGCTTCTCTCTCTAGGTTTAGGTAAGGATAAGGGTAGTTTAGAGATAGAAAGTAAGGGTTTCACCATTGTTGAGTTTGGATTTTGAAGAAGAAATTGATCATCTTTTCTATAGACTTTCATCTTCAATCAATGAGAATCTCTAACTTTCTCTCCTCTATATTTATTGCTTTCTTTTGTTTATTATTTTTGTTGTTGGTATTGGTTGTTAATCATGTTGATTCTTTATTATTTGTTGATTAATCTTGTTCTTATCATGATTAGTGAGTAATTCTCCCATTAAGGGGATGGTTGTGGTGTAGGTTGATCTTGAGCATATTCTAGGGTTTAGAATTGATTTATTTGTGATTAAAGTCTTTATATGCATGATATTCTTTGATCTTCTTGCAAGTGCACATTGTTGGTTAATTAAAGGTGAATCTTTGCTAACAAGGAACGGAAGTTGACTTAGTTAAGGTCCATTACTATCGATTGTTCTTTATTAGTACCTCCTAGTATATGGTTCTAATGTGGAAACATAGAGGCTATGTTAGGAGAAGCCAATTGACCCCGGAAGGCGGCTAGATTGGATCGTTTATTTTGATATTCAAGCATGTTTAGTTCATAATTCATTCAATTTCTATGCCTTTGTTTATGTTCAAGTGAATGCTATACCTAAACCATTTCTCTTAGTGTTATATTTCTTGTTTTAGCATCTTTAGACTTTGGTTTACTTATCTCCTATTCCGAACTAGCTTAATTGTCAATAACATTTGGTGGTGTTTATTCGTTCCCTGTAGTTCGACCCCTATGCTTGCCTTATACTCGTATTTGGTTTGTTTAGGTTGTATAAATTGTATTTGATCTAGGGATAGACAATTGACGACGCATTTATTCCCTTGTCAACTTGGCGTCGTTGCCGGGGAACAACTTCCATTACCATTGTGTTATCTTATTGAGACTAGTCTATTGTATATAATTTTCATTTGATTTATTTTTGTTCTATTTGTTTTGTTTTTGTTGTTGAAAAATGGCACGTTTTTCTTTTCCTCAATATGATAGTGAGTCTTTTTATGTCTACTTCCATAGACTTGTAGGGTTTTTGAACTATAATGGTTGTAATCCTTGTGAAGCTTGTGAGATTAGTTATTATGGCATGAATAAACAAACGAGATATGAAGTTGAAAGTAGGTTTAATGGCGAATTTTAAGCATTAAAGGTTCATAGTTCTTGGAGCTTTTTTGTATGGTTTGCTAAGGATGTACGCAATAGGGCATGTAATGTTGCTAAATTTGATTCTCAATGTGATAATAGTTTTATTAGTGGCGTTCATCCCCATGATTTGTCTTGTGATCCTATATGTGAACCTAGTACAAGTGATTTCAACTCTTATTCTCCTATTGTTGATGATGAGTCTCATTTGCTTGATTATGCCGCATCTCCCCAATATCATGATGCTCATGTTTATTATGTGAATGATCCTTCCTCCTCATCTTCTTGTTCTTACATGGATTCAAATGATTTACCTTATGCTTCTAATGAATCCCTTTATGAAGGTAATTCTATGCAAAATTTGAAGGAAGAGAAGATAATAAAGATAATGGAGATGATGGAGAAGTATAACGAGATGAGGGAAGTTGAGAATAGGGAGACGGAAGCTAGAATAAAGATGCTTGAGAGCCAAATTCTCGAACTAGCCAACTCTCAAGAAAATGCCCTTTCTTTTTCTTCTTTTCCCCATATGAGTGAGGATCCCATTAGAGAGCATTCGAGTAATGGTGAAGGAGTTGAGAATGGAGAGAGAGTTGATTTTAAAAATCCTAATCCTCTTTCTCATCTTAATGAGTCTCAAGTGTATGTTTGTGACCCTTCAATCTATGAGTATATAGACTCTTTTGAGATAATGTCACACATATTTTTCGAAAGTCATATGAGGACTTATAGATTATTGGATGATTTCATTGAGAACACTTCTTGGGACTTAGATGAGTTTGAGATGAATCTACCTCCATTCATGCACGATTTTGGGACCTTGGGTTTTGAGATAGTTGAAGGAAAGGTTGTCTATTGTGGTTAAAAGGAGGATAAGGTTGATTTCCTTGGAGTTTTTGAGCTTGAGGGAGGTGTAGATTGTGAGTGCCCTTTATTTGAGGATTCTATGATTTATTTTCATGCCCTCATTAGCGATGTGAGACCTTGTGGTGATAGAGTAGCTACCCCTTTTTTCCCGTTTCTCATACCCCTTTTTCTCTAAGGTTTGACCACATCCTTCCTTAACTTATTTATCTCCCTTCCTATCTCAAAGAGCCTATTGGGGAGCCGCTCTCTATAAATGATTTTCATGTCCCTCATTCCTTCATTGTTGAGGATAAGAGGAATTTTGTCAACAAAAAATTTTGTGATGAGGATTTGCCTTTTTCCTTTTCTTTCCATTCTTCTTTTCCTTCTTCTACTTCTTACTTTCTTGAGTTTCCTTTCCATCCTTCTTCTTCTTTCTTTTGGCATCTCCCTCTTCACTTGCGTGCAATGATTTTATTGCACGTTCTTATTATGTCATTTGCCTATTTACACCCCCATGAAATGTATAGTAGTGCATTTGACAAGCTCTTGTGTGCGTTGAATTATTATTTCTTAGAGCGGTCTCGCTTGGACGTCAAACAAGCCTTTGCGGGAAGTAACTCGTGTTTTATTGCTTTCATTTTCTTTTCTTTTTAGATTAGATTTTCTCTCATGGACGTGTTTGTGTTCTTTGCTAGGTACACAACTCGATATACTCTTAAGAATTGGTGATGATCAAGAATCAAGGAAATGTGCCTAAACTTACCTATCATTTGGAGTTCAAGCCTTATTTATAGAGATTATGGATCCTATGAGGTTAATTCGGGTTTTTGTGTGATTTAGCATTTTACCCACATCCGGTAATATCTTTCTTTTCCCTCTCTCTTACTCATTGTGACTTGAAGATCATGTGGTGGTAATGTTAGATTAATTTCTCCTTGTTTTCCCCTCTTTGGTTTCAATGTTCATGATTTGAGAGCTTGGTCTCATTCAAGCTTGGGGGAGGGTATTCTATTATGTTTGGTGGGATGTTGATTCATATATTCCATGAACTTGAGTATATGCATTTCCATGTTTTTCATGCTTTTGAAAAATAAAAAAAGATTTTCGTTTTGATCAAGGCAATTAGGTGTTGTGTCTTTGTTTTAACTTGGATTGGACATTATATCTTGTGGATTTGTTTACTCTTGAATGCCTTTCTTCCTAAGTGGTTAATGTGTTCACGATTTGAGAGTGTCATTAGTTGACTCTAGGATATTACATGCTAAGGTAGTCAGGTTAAGAACTTTTAGGAATCCATGGAGCCCTAGTTCACAGGTAAGTGGTAAGATGGTGTTGCTCTCTATATTGAATTTGGCACCCTTAGTTGGTATTTGCTTTGTTCTAATCCCTTGTGAGGTAACATTGTTCTAGCCTTCATCACTTTGTTGTGTGGCACATTTGGATCCTTAGCTATTCATGTCTTAATCCTTGTTTTGACTTATAGCTCCCAAGATCGTGACCGAAGCATTCTAGGGGAGGAAAAGGGCACCCTTTTCTTATTTTTCTTTATTTTCTTTTTGTTTTCTTACAAATTTATTTTCTATTTTGCATCCACCAACTTGCGAACCAATTTGAGCCTTATGTTTCCCGCCCTTGTTTAAACCACATTACAAACCTAAAGACCTATGTTTACCAACCCTTTTAGTTAGTGAAGCATTGGCATGTGAGGTTTGAGTTTTGAGAATATTGATCATAAACAAGAAGCATTTTGAAATTTGGTTAGAGTTGAGTTTTAAAATAAAGATGCAATTCAAGAAAATCAAATGATGTTGCAAGAAAAAGCCGTCCATAGTTAAAAAGGCAAGGACAACGAATAAAGTTAATAATAAAAAAAATAAATAAAAAAATAAGAAAAGAAACGAAAACAATAAAAATATTTTTGATGGTTTCGTTTTCTTCCCTAGTTTAAGCATTGGGGACAATGCTTTGTTCAAGCTTAGGGGGGTCGTTCCTTCATTTTGTATATATTATGTGTTGGTGTTGAATAAGCTTGGGGGAGTGGCATTATTTGTATTTTTGTTTGATATTTAGTGACTTCTTGAGTTGTTTTTGAGTGTCGGCCGCACTTTTTGCTTCACTTAGGAAATATCACCAAATTTCAAATTTTTACCCCGCCTTAACCCTTAGCCTTATGTTACTACCAATAAAAAGACCATTAGACTCTAGTAGGTTAGGTCAAAAGAACGATGGAGGGAGATAAACTTCAAACCTATGGAAAGAGTTTTCATAGTTAAGACGTCGGGATTACCTTCACAAAGTTTTTCACTTCTTTATCTTTTTCCGGTTCCTTTGTGGAATCTTGAGAGAACGTGGCCCGATTGGTTGGGGCTAGGGTGGATTGAGTCCTAAGTAGTTCTCTATGCTTAACATGTCCTATGTTTCAATCAACCATTGACATCTTGGAACGTGCATACATTTGTCCATTTAGAAAGGTTTGCATTCATTAGTACTTGTCCCTGTCTTTTATCCATACATGAGCTTGTGTTGGTTTTCTCTTTTCATGTTTCTTCTCTTTTTTTTTTGCATTTTTCGCCATGCCTTGGTTTTTTGTCGAAAGTTGTGGGTTACACCTCTTAAGAAACCCTCACGAGAGCTTACTCGTCCTCTTTGGCGACATGGGGGTTTAAAGGGCTTGATGCATACGCTAAATGCATTTGTGATTCCTACGGCAGTGAGTTATAAGTGTAAATTCTTTCTCTTTGTTTCTATTTTGTTTCTTTTGCTTTCAATAATCCCTATTGTTCTCTTTTGCCTTAGCTTTGCTCGAGGACGAGCAAAGGTTTAACTTGGTGGAATTTGATGAGTGACATTTATGTCACCCTAAGGGAGTAGTTTTAGAGTTATTTCTGTGTTTATTTCCCCTTATTTTTCCTTTTATTCTCTTGTTTTCTTTTTAATAAAGTTTCTAGTTAATTTCTTAGTTTTAGTATGTTTTAATTTAATTTCTTTATTTTATTGGTTTCTAGTTTATTTTCGTATTATATTTTCTTTCGATTTGTTTTATTCCGTTCCTTTTCTTTGTTACTTTCATAGTTTTTATTAGTTTTAAGTTTATTTTGTTATTTATTTGATTTTATTTACTTGTATAGTTTTATTTAATTTTTATTGGTTTAGTGTTATTTCTTATATTTTCTATTGTATTTTATTTATTTCTATTTTATTTATTTATTCTTTGTCCCAATCCTCTCCTCAATCTTCCTCGGGTTTGTTTGTGTGTAGGTTCGAGTTCGAGGTCCAAGGCGATTTCCCAAGATATGCTCACGTACACACCAATCTATTGTTGCCCCTTAACCTTCACCACACCATATTCGCAACCTATTTCCCTGCTCCCAACTCCTCACTCACTCCACAACAACAACTAGAAGCAATGCTGCCTGGCAAACACCACCACGCAGCCATCGTCAGCCACCAACATCGCCGGCAAACCCAGCTCAAATTACTCCCATTTACACCCACTTAACAACTCCCCTGCTCCACGCACATTGCAGCCCACACCGCAACAACAACCTCCACATATTGCAGCCCTCATCACCTCACGCACACCATAACACCAAAACCATCAATTGTAACCTCATACAACCACCAACTCCACCTACAACCTTCACCACACCACCAAAATAATCCACACACCCCAACAAAAGAAATCACCACAACAACAACTACTATAGCAGCAGCCCGCAGCAGTTGCTGCGCCTCTCACGCCTGCCACCATCTCCACCGCTGCAACTCTCACCACCAAAAGAGCAGCGCCGCATCTCCACCAGCCCAAACCTCAGCACACCCGCATCAATTGATCCTCTTATCGACCTTCGCACCGCTCTATTGCAGCAGCAATTCACACAAGCATCAACCAAATTCAGAGCAATTCAAGTTCATTTGGGTTCGAGCAAACCGCATAGGAGTTCGGTCGAAGTGCGAGTCATAAACTTTTGAGGTTTTGTAATTTAAAGAGGTGTGGTCGAACACACCCATGGTTCGACCGAATGACAGAGGAATAATTACGTCGTTACACAACTACACCTAAATCAACTACAATTTAAAACACTCGACTTATCCTAATAAAAGTATATGGCAAGAAGAGGGGTCGAACCACAAGAAGAAGCACATAAACACCGCATTCATTACTAGACTTTAAGCTATCTCGGGACAAAGGATAGGAATGACTAAGAGATTAAACTAAAGATAAAACAAGTTAAAATCAGTATAACTAAACACCAAGGGAGATGGGTAGATGTAGATGCCGCTTGATCATGCAATAACATAAAAGCAAATCAATAGTGAACTAAACATGCATGAATATCGTTATAAGGTTCAATCTAACCGCCTTCCGGGGTTAATCGGTTTCTCCTAACATAGCCTCTATGTTTCCAAACTAGAACCATATATTGGGAGGTGCAATCAAAGAACAATCGATAGTAATGAACCTTAACTAAGTCAACTTCTGTCCTTGTTAGTAAAGATTAACCTTTGATCAACTAACAATGTGCACTTGCAAGAAGATAAAAGAATATCAAGCATGCAAAGATTTTAATCACAATTAACTTAATCCCAATATTATAAGCATGAACAATTAGCAACTATACCATCCCCACAACCTTAGCTAAGTGACTACTCACAAATCATGTTGAAAACAATATCAATCACCAAATCAATAAGCATCAACATGATTAATAAGCAAAGAAGGAAAATCAAAGTAAACAAGCAAAATTAAATGCAAAAGTAAAGAGAAAGAGTAAGAGATTGATCATTAATTGAAGTTGAAGATCTACAAAAGATTAAACAAGCTTCTTCTTAAAAATTCAAGTTCATCAATGAAGAAATCCACACTTTTTGTCTCTACCAAATGAAGACTAATAGTGTTTCTCTCCCTAAATTAAGCTAAAAGTGCAGAATATTAAAACTAAGTTAATCTAATTACATCAAAACGTTCTAAAATAGGACTTATATAGTCCGTACAGAGCCAGCTAAAATAGAGGAGTGGTTTGACCGAACACTGGGGGTGTTCGGCCGGACTACAGGGTAGGTTCGCCCGAACCATGGGTAGGTTCGGTCGAACCTCCCTGATCCTTGTCTGGTCGAACTTCTGAGGTTCGACCACTCCGGCAAAATTGCCAAATTGCTTCTTGACTCTGCCTCGACGTTCGGCCAGACCACTGAGATGGTTCGGCCACACCCTGGTTCGTCCACACCTTCAGGAGGTTTAGCCGAACCTCTCTGAATCTTGCTTCCTTCAGCTTTTCTTGAGCTTAGCTTCCTCCTCTTGAAAACCCTGATGGTTCCTACAAACCATAAGCATGGAAATAAAATTAAAGAGTAGGAAAAAGGGAAAAATCTAGGAAAAAAGATGCATAAAGGGAAAGGGAACTAAGTGCAAAGAAAAGGATGCAAACAAGCCGCAAATGTGGGTAAATGACCATCAAAATTAACCTAAATCGTGGCATAAATGCCACTCATCAAATTCTCCCACACTTGCCTCTTGCTAGTCCTCGAGCAAGGAATGCCAAAACAAATAGAAAGTCACAACAAACATAACATGACAAGGGTTAAGGAAAACCAATTAAGCACTTATATAGAAAATGCTCCATTTGAACTTAAACGAAAAGACATGCACCAAAGAATACTCACCTTTCTCAATTCAATAAGGGAAAACACGTTATAAGATGCTCGGGGTTGAAAGAGACAAACCTAAGCTAAGCATAGAGAACTAATGACTTCACTCTCCACCCTGGCCCCAACCAAGACGGTCCACGTTCTCTCCACTAGTTTCAAGTCATCCCCTAGCTAGCTCCTCATGATTCCTCGAGGGAACCGGAAAAAGATATTTTAATGTGGAATCATAAGGTCATCACGACATCTCAACTATGCATACTCTCTCCACAGGGTTGAAATCTATCTCCCTCCACCGGTTTTTGATTGCGCTCCTCCAAGTCCAAGGGTCTTAAATAGGGTTGTAATGTCATGGCTAGGGGTTAAGGTTGGGAATCAATTTGAAAATTTTGGTGGCAAATCCTAAGTGAAGCAAAAGAGTGGCCATCTCTCAAGAACAACCTAAAAATTGAACATAAACTCAACTAACAACCTTCAATACAAACCTCACAACATTACTTCATCCCTTTTCATTTCTTTCATATTTCATCATCATTTTTTTTTCCTTTCATTTCATTTTTTTCATCACTTTTATTCTTTTTTTTAAACTCCTTTTTTTTCCGACTTAACTTTGTTTTCATGTGTTGCAACCTTCTTCACAGACGTTTAGCATATTCTTAACCAACTTTCATAACCTTACTTGAACCGATTACACAACTTTCTTGCTCAAAATCAACACTCTCAAACTCGAACCTTACAAGCCAATGCTTCACTAACTACAAGGGTTGGTAGAACATAGGCCGATAGGTTTTTAATATGGATAAGTCAAGAAAGGGAAATAAATCTCAAATTTGTTAGCAAGTAGGTGGATGCAAAAACAAAAACCAAATCTGTAACAAAACAAAAAGAAAACAAAGAAAAATGAGAAGAAATGCCCTCTTCCTCCTCTAGAGTTGTTTGGCCACGATCTCGAGAGCTAGATACCAACACAAAGATTAAGACATGCATAGTTAAGGATCCAAAATGCCGCTCACAAGAATGATGAAGGCTAGAACAAATGACGCTCACATGGGATAAGAAATAAGCAAATACTAACTAGAGGGAATCCTATCCACTATAGAGAGCAACTCTATCTTACCACTTTCCCGTGAACTAGGGGTTCAAATGTACTCAAAAGTTCTAAAACAGGCTACCTTAGCTTACAATGTGTCTAACTTAACCCTGATCATTCTCAAACCGTGCAAACCCTTATCAATTAGGAAGATAAGCATTCAAAGATGAACATCATAAAAGGCATACACAACCAAATGAATGAGCACATTCCACATCAAAAATCATTTTAACTTGTCATAGTCATGTTTTTAACTCAAAAAGGAAAAAACAAAACAAAAGAAAGAGGAAGAAATAAAAAAGGTTCACACATGAGGCATATAATCCAATTAAATCCCAATCGTCATACAAGTGATCGTTCGATAACAACATCAACGATCCCAGGTTCCATAGAACCAAAAGCAAACATCCTCGAACCATTCAAATTCACCCTAAGCTAAACCTAGACTAAACACTCAAAGAGAGAGCAAATAAAAGAGAGGAAAGGTCTCACCAAATTCCGCTTAAAATGGAAAACAAGATAATTCATACAATCTCACCAAGGGAGCTTGTGTTACTCCTTAACTTCCTTCGTTTTCGCTTTCAAGCTTCAAGAAAGGTGCCAAAACAAAAGAAATTATGACAAAACAATAAAAAAAATTTTGAAACCAAAGAAAAAGACTAAAGTTATAGATAAAAAGAAAAATAAATAAAAAGTTATCTAAAAAGTTTGGATTAAGGGAATTTGGATTTTCGGGAAGTTTGGATTTTTCCTTGGGAGCATCTTCGCCTACACAAAGCTCAAGAATCATCAAAAATTAGCAAAAATCATCATAAAAACATCACCATCATCACCATCACATCATCATCATCATCACATCACCATCATCATCATCACATCACAACATCATCATCACAACATCATCAACTACAACAAGGCCCCAATCCTCAATAGTCCTCCTCATGTACAAGCCACTATCCTAC
The DNA here is from genome assembly GCA_024500155.1 of Chenopodium formosanum. Classification (NCBI taxonomy): domain Eukaryota; kingdom Viridiplantae; phylum Streptophyta; class Magnoliopsida; order Caryophyllales; family Amaranthaceae; genus Chenopodium; species Chenopodium formosanum. Next base: position 178,407 of record JAMXMD010000236.1, on the reverse strand, counting down.
CACACTACCTTCCTATGTGCACTTCAACCAACCCAAAAAGGAACATCATCCCCCACACTAGTCTTTTGCACGTCCCGAGCAAAAGTTAAAAGTTAGAAGTTATGGGGGAGGATGGGAACCCTCATCATGGGTTCCTTTCTCCTTGCCCTCTAGGTCGAGGGGGGTTCTCAAAATCGAACCCGGGAGTGTCCATAAATGGATGGAAGGGTTGGTTGAAATGCTCATAGGGCCACCCCTGGTCACCCCAACCACCATAAAAAAGGTTTGGGGTGGTTGTGCGAGCCGGATCATAAGCCGGATCACACCCACCCGGGCGATAAGGATCGTAAGGTGGGGTGCCAATGCGTTGAGAAGGGTCGATGGGACCTTCCCAATAGGGGTAGACATTGGGGGTAAGGTTGTTGGGGTCATAGGGGTCCTAATGAGGAATAGGACCCTCTTGAGGAGGGTGGTAGGGGTAGTTAACATAGGGCGCTTAGACACCCGCTTGTACAAGATTATCGTAATTCATCCTCCCGTAGTATCCCCATTGTTCAATGGAAACTTGGTTATCCCGGCGGATATCCTCGAGGGTACTACGGAGGGCATTTATATCAAAAGGAGGAAAGGAGGAAGAAGAAGATGCCTCACCTCCCTCGCTAAGGGGTGGAACGGTTTGCTCCTGGCGGTGGACCGGTGGAGGATGAGGAACTGCACCCCGAGCTCGAGTTCTTCTCAATTCATCGGGGATGTGCTGCCGGGGGATCTTCCATTTGAGAGGAGAGGAGTGATCCACCATACTAAGGGATGGGTCCGGAAGGACACACTATTCAACCTCTTTGTCCACTAAGAGGATAATTTGCGCTTGCTTGTGGAGTAGTTTATGAAGCGTTGTGACGGAGAGCACTAAGGGAGAGAGAATAGGGAGGAAACTCGTCAGTGACTTCCTCTTGGGTTTGATGCACAAAGGGGATCATTTCTATTTTCTCCTTGTAAGCTCCATTCTTCAAGGAAGGGCAATGATAGTGATCATGCCCCCCATAAAAATATCGTCACCAAGACGGTTGTCTCGAGTATCCAATAGCCTTTGGATGAAGGTGGAGGAGCATTGGAACTTGAGGCGCTGAGGGTTGTTGGCCAAAAATAGACTAGCTACCTCATCCTTAACCATTGAGCCGAGGTTTGCTTTGAAGAACACGACATATTGGAGAAGCCGAGCAAAGTATCTCATGTCTATGTGGATGATGTTGTTGACCTTAGATGTGTTAGTTCAGAAACTATCCCTGGGGGATATGCTCCTCCACCACTCTTGCTCGTTGTAGGGGATGCGATGAGTGGAAGTCATCACGCAAGGATGATCTAGCCCGGTCACATGCCAATGGAAGATCTCGTTTAGATAACTCTCGTTGAGGGAGTGATTCTCATTAAACATGCGAAAATGTATCACAAGCTGAGGTTCCACATCATTAAACTCTGGCTCTATGACTTCCTTGCTCAGAGAGGCAAGGAATTCCAAAGTTACTCGCTCATAGGTGTGTGCGTAAAGGTAGATGAATTCACCCCATCTAAAATTTTGTGCCAACCGGACTACCTAATCCAAGATACCGAGCTTTTGCAACATTGTAGGACAAAAGAACCTTGTTGGACGGATGGGAAGATTGATGAGGGCTTTGTAGACGTCCCAAAAGTGCTCATTCAAAGCAATTATGCTATAATCATTTTTGCAGGGAGGAGGCGGGAAACTCGTTGATGAATATTCACCCACTATCTTCCTCTTTGACTTGCTCTTGCCGAAAACCATGATTCTACAAAATTACCAAGAGCTATTATTAGGACAATTTGACAAGAGATGACATAAGAAGCTAGCCACGGTAAAAGAATTATTCTCCAACAACATCCAATTCATGAATTCCTCAATCATCAAATAGTAGCATGAATACCCTAGCAGGAAATCAATATTTTTAAGAAAAGACATTGAGATCAAATAAAACCAAGGTATACATGCATAATCATGATAAAAACATGTTCTACTATCAATTCCAACAAGTAAATCCAAAGAACCACAAGAATCAAACAAGTTATTATTAACAATTTCAAGAATACCACAATTCATATTTAAACATGCAAAACATGGTAAAACTATGAGAAATTAAAGAAATGAACTTGTAAAAGTTAGGAAAACCATACCACAATTGATTGTAAGTAAGTAGAAACCGAAAAACACCAAAAAACTCAAACCCTAGAAATTAGGGAAAATGAAAAGATGGGATTTTTGTGAGGAATTTTTGGTGGAGATTGTAGAAATGGAGTAGAGGATGGAAAATAAGTAAGAAAAAGAGAAAATTGGAGTGATTTTGATGGATGTTTGAGGTTGTAGGAGGGGATTGCGATGGAGTTTAGAGTGAGAAGGAGGAGAATAGAGAGAGAGAGAGAGTGCCGAATGAAATGAGGGTCGAATGAAGAGCAGCCCCCCTTTTTTTTTAACTTCGACAAAGGTTCGGCCGAACCTTGGGTAAGTTCGGTCGAACTCTTGAAATGGTTCGGCCGAAATTTTTCAAGGTTCGGTCGAACCTGCTTCCTAACTCCAAATTCACAAAATGGGCAGAAACTTTCCAGCTTTTGATTGCAGAATAGGTGCGACCGAACTCAGTGCTGTGTGGGCGAACCATGGTTCGGTCGAACCCCCCTAAGGTTCGGTCGAACCTACTCTAAATTCTTAATTCTGCAATTCTAGCAGAAAGTTTTCAAATTTATGTACCAGAGGAGGTGCGACCGAACTCAAGAAGGTTTGGGCAAACCTTTCAAAAAGTTCGACCGAACCTTTGGGGAGTTCGGTCGAACCACCTGGCTTTTTCAAAAAATGCTCATTTTGCAACACAATATGCACAAACACCCCTCTTCAAAACACACTAAACACCATACCATCATGCTAAGGAAAAGCATACCAAGAATTCCAACACAATCAAAATTCAAAAATCCAACAATCCAACATTGTAGATAGGAAAATAACAAACCATCAAGAAAGAAAGAAAAAGAAAAGGGTTAGAGACTCGGGTAGCCTCCCGGAAGCGCTTTTGGTTTACGTCGTTAGCTCGACGTTCCTTGAATCAATCAAGGAGGGTGAAATTGATGATGCATATCAAGAAGAGTCACAGAAATTGGTTCATCACCTGGGAATCCTTCGTAGTAGGGCTTGAGCCGGTGACCGTTCACTTTGAATGGAGTATGCCTGTCTTGGGAAATCTCATAAGCGTCATATGAAAACACCTCCTTGATAATGTACGGCCCACTCCACCTTGACCTAAGCTTGCCCGGGAAAAGCTTCAAGCGAGAGTTGAATAGGAGGGCTTTTTGGCCTTTGACAAATTCCTTCTTGACAATTTGAGCATCGTGCCAAGACTTAGTCCGCGCCTTATACATGCTTGCGCTATCTTAGGCATTCATCCTCAACTCCTTTAACTCATGTAGCTCTAGAAACCTTTGCTCACCCGCACTATGGAGATCAAAGTTGATTTGCTTGATTGCCCAATGCGTTCGATGCTCCATCTCTATGGGCAAGTGACAATTTTTCCCATAGACAAGCTTATAGGGAGTGGTCCCCATTGGAGTTTTGAAGGCGGTCCTATACGCCCATAGAGAGTCGATGAGTTCAGAAGACCAATCCTTTCTTGTTCTAGCAACCGTCTTCTCCAAGATCACCTTGAGCTCTCTATTGGTGATCTCCGCTTGACCACTCGTTTGAGGGTGGTAAGCAAGCCCGCGCTTATGAGACACTCCATGTTTATCAAGAAGTCGAACGAAGGTGTGGTTCTTAAAATCTGACCCCCCCATCACTAATTATGGCTCTTGGAACACCAAATATCGGGAAAATCACTTTCTTAAAGAGATTAACCACTACCTTAGAATCATATGTAGAGGAAGCCACGGCCTCCGCCCACTTTGAGACATAGTCAACAATAACCAAAATATACTTGTTCCCACGTGAAGAAATAAAAGGGCCCATGAAATCTATAGCCCACACATCAAAAACTTCAAGCTCAAGGATGGGGTTTTGTGGCATTTCATTTCTCCTAAAAATATTCCCCATCCTTTGACATCTATCACAAGTCTTAACAAAAATCCAAGCATCCTTGAATAGAGAAGGCCAGAAGAGCATAGATTGTAGAACCTTTGAGGTTGAGCACTCATATGCCCACCACAAGGAGAAGAGTGGCACATATGGAGAACACTTTGAACCACATCGTTGGGGACGCATCTCCTTAACAAACCATCGACCCTCTCTTCAATAAAATGGGATCATCCCAAATGTATCTCTTGGCCTCATGCTTGAGTTTTCAACATTATTGTGAAGTAAAATCCGGTGGTACAGCACTACAAGCCAAGTAATTCACAATATCCACATACCATGGCTCCGACTTCACTTCAAGGACATATAGCACATCATTCCTTAGAGCGTCCTCTATTGGCAAACGATCATCTTCAAACCTTGAACCGCCCAACCTTGAAAGGTGATCCTCCACCACATTCTTAGCTCCCTTCTTGTCTCTCATCTCAGAATCAAAGTCTTGGAGGACTAAAACCCATCTCAACAACCTCTGTTTAGCTTCCTTCTTTCCTATCAAATATTTGAGAGCCGAGTGGTCGGTATACACAATTGTCCTAGAACCAATGAGGTAGGTTCTAAACTTCTCAAATGAGTGAATAACCGCTAGGAACTCCTTTTCGGTAGTTGTGTAGTTTCGTTGGGAATCATTGAGAGTTTTAGACAAATAATGTATGACATGAAGTTTCCCATCCTTTCGTTGCCCAAGAACAAATCCAATGGCCTCATCGCTTCAATCGCACATGAGCTCAAATGGAAGAGACCAATCTGGACCTTGGACAATAGGAGCGGTGCAAAGGGCTTCTTTCAACCTACAAAAAGACTCTTGACAAGCATCATCAAACACAAACTCCTTATCTTGTTGCAATAGGGATGTAAGAGGCTTAGCAATCACTGAAAAATCTTTTATAAAGCGCCGATAGAACCCGGCATGGCCTAGAAAGGATCTCACTTCCCTCACGTTGGTGGGGGAAGGAAGTTTTTCAATGACCTCTACCTTGGCTTTATCTACCTTAATGCCGGCATGGGAAATTTTGTGCCAATGAACAATCCCACTTTCCACCATAAAGTGGCACTTTTTCCAATTCAACACGAGGTTAGCCCTCTCACATCTTTCTAAGCATCGAGATAAATTAGATAGACAATCTTCATAGGTGGCTCTTCCAACGGAGAAGTCATCCATGAATACCTCTATCTCATCCTCAATCATATCACTAAAAATGGACATCATACAACGTTGGAATGTTGCGGGGGCATTACAAAGCCCGAAAGGCATCCTATGATACGCATAAGTATCGTAGGGGCATGTGAAAGTCGTCTTCTCTTGATCCTTGGGGTCAATCTGGATTTGGAAAAATTCCGAGTAACCATCAAGGAAACAATAGAAGGAATGCTTTGTAAGCCTTTCCAAAATTTGATCAATGAACGGTAGTGGAAAATGATCTTTGCATGTACATATGTTAAGTTGGCGATAGTCAATAAACATGCGCCAACCGGTAACAAGTCTAGTGGGCACTAGTTGATCATGATCATTTTTCACTACCGTCATGCCCCCTTTCTTAGGCACAACTTGCACGGGAGATACCTAATCACTATGAGCAATTGGGTAAATAATTCCCGCATCAAGAAGCTTAGCCACTTCCTTCCGCACAACCTCTTGCATGGAAGGGTTAAGCTTTCTTTGCCTTTGTCTAACGAGTTTGGCATCTCCCTCAAGATCAATTTTGTGCATACATAAAGATGGACTTATACCTTTGATATCATCAATGGTATAACCCAAAGCTTTCTTGTGTTTTCTCAAAACATTGATCAATAGGGAGGTTTGCTCCTCCGTTAGGTTAGAATTGACAATCACGGGGAAAGACTCATCGGGACCAAGAAATGAATGCCTCAAGCCCAAAGGTAGAGGTTTCAAGTCTACCTTTGGTGCTCCCTTACCATTGGGGCTCTCTTCTCTTTCTTCAACTTGAAAGAGATCATGAATGTAAGGAGCCTCTTCTTCCATGCTCGTATCCTTGCACTCCTTCTTGCTTTCCTCAAGCAAATCCTCATAGAATTGTATGTCTTCTTTGTGAGTACATATCTTTGATTCATTCAACAACACGCTTTTTAGAGGATCATTAGTAGCATGCAAGTAGGAGCGAGAAAATTCATTAAGCACGGTATCAAGAACATCTACACTAAAACATTCACCACTTGAGGAGGGTTGTTGCATGACATTTTTCAAATCAAACTCAATGGAATCATTGTCAATTTTCAAGGATATCTTACCTCCTTCACATCGATGATAGCTCTAGAAGTAGCTAGAAATGGTTGCCCAAAATTATAGGAATCCTCTCATCCTCATCCATCTCTAGCACATAGAAATCCACGGGGAATGTTAAATTTCCTACCTTAAGGGGAATGTCCTCAACCTTGCCTATGGGGAACTTAATGGAACAATCCGCTAGTTGGAGAGTAATGTTAGTGGGGGAGAGGGTTCCTACACTAAGATTTTGGTAGACGGAATAGGGCATGAGACTCATACTTGCTCCTAAATCACACAAGTCTTTATCAAATTCAATGCCATTAACAGAACAAGGGATGGAAAAGTTACCCGGATCTTTCAATTTGGTAGGAAGTTTGTTGGAAAGAATTGCACTACAGTTGGCGATCAAACTCACTGTCTCACACTCCCTTCTCCTACTCAAAATATCTTTTAAGAATTTGGAATAGTGGGGCATTTGCTTCATAGCATCAACAAAAGGGACGGAAATATGCAAATTCTTAATAACTTCCAAAAACTTCCCAAATTGGGCATCAAGCTTAGCTCTCACGAATCGTTGTGGAAAGGCTAGCTTCTCCTCTCTATGTTGGCGATTTAGGGGCAAGGGGGCGGCTTATTTTTCCTTTGGCACCTCATTATCTTTTTCCTTTTCAACACTCAATGGCTCATTGGTTTTTTCACCCTCATTCTCTAAGTCCACCTCTTCTTGGGGTTCTTCCTCAACTAATGGGTCACTCCCTACTACCTTCCCACTCCTAGTTGTCATGGCATACAAAGTTTTTGGGTTAACTCCTTAACTTGGAATGTGAGAAGAAGAAGAAAAAGAAGAAGGGGATGAATTAGATGGAAGTTGAGCAATTTGGATCTCAAGCATTTTCATGTTAGCATTGGTGCGTTTTTGGGCCTATTCATGTTTCTTTTGATCCTCCTCAAGCATTTTCAATAGAGCATCTAATTTAGCCATCACGGGATCATTTAGAGGGGCTTCAAGTTGAAGAGGTTGTTGAGGTGGAGGAAGTTGGGGTTGATGGAAACCCGGAGGCCTATTAGTTTGGGCATAGTTAGAAACATATTGACCCCTATTGCCTCCGGTGCCTTGGTTAGGAACATTGCTTTGTTGATTATTTCCCATGTTACCGTGATCACCAGAATTTTGATTTTGATGGTCAGGGTATCGGGATTTAGGTTGTTGGTTTTGATTACCATACCCCCTTTGGTTAGAGTAGCCTCTTCCATTGAAATTGGAAGGGCCTCCCCCACCATGGTATTGGTTATCATAACCACCACCACTTTGGTTCCAACCACGGTTTCCACCTTGAATCAAATTCCCCATTTGATTGGAGTTTGGCTTCAAGTTCCCTACATTCCCCATTCTAGTAGTAAAATTCATAGCATTGACATTTTCCATATTATTATTATGTTCATGGGAAAAGGGGTTGAACTTCACAAGCATATACACAGTGGGAGGTATCATGATCATAGGTTTTAAAATTAGAACAAAACATGTATCCTTAGGGCCTTGTATTGCAAGAAGAGGAGGAGGAAGTATCCATACCATTGCCTCTCTTCGTTGAAAGGGAGATATTACCATGAGGATTGGACCTTTCTTTCATCAATTCATCCATTTGCTTGGTCATTTTGGAGATTTGGGTAGCGAGGTTGTTGATTGCGTTGGCTTGCTCCAATGCATAAACACCCTTACTAGAAGTAGCATCCCTTTCTCCTTCATACCAATCATCATAGTGCTTTGTGGCCTCCTCTATAATACACTCCACTTCATCCTCTCCTTTGTTCATGATTGGACCGCCGGCCGCGACGTCTAGGCTTGTTCTTCCTTGAGGTGTGAGACCTCCATAGAAAGTGTGAATGAGTTGATACTTGGGTATCCCATGGTGCGGGCATTGACGTTGAAGCTCTTTGTATCGTTCCCATGCCGCACTTAGAGACTCACCACTCTTTTTGCGAAAACCTTGAATCAAAGACCGAGCCTCGGCGGTCTTCCTATGGTTATAAAACCTCCTCAAGAAATCCGTAGTCACTTGGCCCTATGTTGTGAGAGAATTAGGGGGCACCTCCTTCTCTAGCCATTCTAGACCTCTCGCAATTAGTTAAAATGGAAACATCTTGAGGCGAATATATTCTTGAGTCACTCCATTGGCCTTTATCGTGTCATAATATTTCTCAAACTCTTTAAAGTGCTCATGAGGACTCTCAAACTTTCCATCCGAGAATTGTTTCCTCTCAATCAAAACAATCAAATTAGGCTTGATCTCGAAATTGTTGGCTAGAGTAATAGGAGTTAGGATCCCACTTGTGCTCTAAAGGCTTCGGGAGCCCCAAGACAACTCAAAGGTGTATTCTCTCCCATTTTAGGACCTTCTTAACTCTCGAACTTATAGGTTGAGAAAGGGTTGATTTCCGTACTCGATGATGAGTTAGGGCTATCTAATTCTTCACTTGAGGGTGTGGAGGGTGGGGTATCTTCTAATTCTCTTACTTCTCTCGTTGGGGTGTGAGAATTTCTACTCTTTGCTCTTGCTTCTCTTCGAAGTAGGGACAACGACCATGCAATTGCGTCGTTAGACAACTACACCTAAATCAAATACAATTTAAAACACTCGACATATCCTAATACAAGTATATGGCAAGAAGAGGGTCGAACCACAGGGAGAAGCACATAAACACCGCATTCATCACTAGACTTTAAGCTATCTCAGGACAAAGGATAGGAATGACTAAGAGATTAAACTAAAGATAAAACGAGTTTAAATCAATATAACTACACACCAAGGGAGATGGGTAGATGTAGATGCCGCTTGATCATGCAATAACATAAAAGCAAATCAATAGTGTACTAAACATGCATGAATATCGATATAAGGTTCAATCTAACCGCCTTCCGTGGTTAATCGGTTTCTCCTCACATAGCCTCTATGTTTCCACACTAGAACCATATATTGAGAGGTGTAATCAAAGAACAATCGATAGTAATGAACCTTAACTAAGTCAACTTATGTTCCTTGTTAGCTAAGATTCACCTTTAATCAACTAACAATGTGCACTTGCAAGAAGAGCAAAGAATATCAAGTATGCAAATATTTTAATCACAATAAAGTTAATCCCAATATGATAAGCATGAACAATTAGCAACTACACCATCCCCACACCCTTGGCTAAGTGACTACTCACAAATCATGTTGAAACAATATCAATCACAAAATCAATAAGCATCAACATGATTAATAAGCAAAGAAGGAAAATCAAAGTAAACAAGAAAAATTAAATGCAAAAGTAAAGAGAAAGAGTAAGAGGTTGCTCATTAATTGAAGTTGAAGATCTACAAAAGATTAAAAAAGCTTCTTCTTTAAAATCCAAGTTCATCAATGAAGAAATACACACTTTCTCTCTCTACCAAATGAAGACTAATAGTGTTTCTCTCCCTAGATTAAGCTAAAAGTGCAGAATATTAAAACTAAGTTAATCTAATTACATCAAAACGTTCTAAAATGGGACTTATATAGTCCGTACAGAGCCAGCTTAAATAGAGGAGTGGTCCGACCAAACACTGGGTAGGTTCGGCCGGACTACAGGGTAGGTTCGCCTTAACCATGGGTAGGTTCGGTCGAACCTTCCTGATCCTGGTCTGGTCGAACTTTTGAGGTTCGACCACTCCTGCAAAATTGCCAAATTGCTTCTTGACTATGCCTCGACGTTCGGCCGGACCACTGAGCAGGTTCGGCCACACCCTGGTTTGGCCACACCTTCAAAAGGTTTGGCCGAACCTCTTCTAAATCTTGCTTCCTTCAGCTTTCCTTGAGCTTAGCTTCCTCCTCTTGAAAACCCCGATGGTTCCTACAAAGCACAAGCATGGAAATCAAAGTAAAGAGTAGGAAAAAGGGCAAAATCTAGGAAAGAAGATGCATAAAGGGAAATGGAACTTAGTGCAAAGAAAAGGATGCAAACAAGCCGCAAATGTTGGAAAATGACCATCAAAATGAACCTTAATCGTGGCATAAATGCCAGTCATCACCGAACCAACCCCGTAGTTCGGCCACACCAACCCATGGTTCGACCGAACAATTTCACGAGCTTCGCACATAATGTTTCATAAGATCTAATGGTTGATATTGAAGGTCGAAGCATGGATAACCTTTGATGGAGTTAATGAATGGTGATGAAAGTTAAGGACAGCGAATTAAGAAGAAAGGTAATGAATTTGGGGGAAGGGGGCGTCTGATGTGTTTTGGGGATTTTTGTTTTTTTTTTTCTTTTTCTTTTAATGTTATTTCTTTTCCTTTCCCTTTTATTATTTCTTACTTTTATTTTTTTTATAATTAGTTTCGTTCTTTATTTTTTCCTTTTTACTTTATATTCTTTTCTATTATTTACTTAGTATTCTTAGCTTAGTATAAATACCCAATTTTGGGGTAATTAGTAGAGGAACAATTACCAATTATTCTGTTCTATAATTAGTTTTTAGGAGAGCTTCAATCTCTAGGTTAAGGTTAGGATTAGGGTAGTTTAGTGAGATAAAGTAAGGGTTTCACCATTGTTGAGTTTGGATTTTGAAGAAGAAATTGATCATCTTTTCTATAGACTTTCATCTTCAATCAATGAGAATCTCTAACTCTCTCTCCTCTATTTTTATTGCTTTCTTTTGATTATTATTTTTATTGTTGGTATTGCTTGTTAATCATGTTGATTCTTGATTATTTGTTGGTTAATCGTGTTGTTATCATGATTAGTGAGTAATTCCCCCATTAAGGGTATGGTTGTGGTGTAGTTGGATCTTGAGCATGTTCTAGGGTTTAGAATTGATTTATTTGTGATTAAAGTCTTTATATGCTTGATATTCTTTGATATTCTTGCAAGTGCACATTGTTGGTTGATTAAAGGTGAATCTTTGCTAACAAGGAACGGAAGTTGACTTAGTTAAGGTCCATTACTATCGATTGTTCTTTAATAGTACCTCCTAGTATATGGTTCTAATGTGGAAACATAGAGGCTATGTTAGGAGAAGCCAATTGACCCTGGAAGGCGGCTAGATTGGATCGTTTATTTCGATATTCGAGCATGTTTAGTTCATAATTAATTCAATTTCTATGCCTTTATTTATGTTCAAGTTAATTCTATACCTAAACCATTTCTCTTAGTGTTTTATTTCTTGTTTTAGCATCTTTAGACTTTAGTTTATTTATCTCCTATTCCAGACTAGCTTAATTGTGTTTATTCGTTCCCTGTGGTTCGACCCCTATGCTTGCCTTATACTCGTATTAGGTTTGTTTAGGTTGTATAAATTGTATTTAATCTAGGGATAGACAATTGACGACGTGTTTATTCCCTTGTCAGTGGGACAAAGGAATCCTATCCTTAATAAGCACTCGCTCGCAGTAGGGATCAAAGAAATCAGGGCGAGACTCACGCTGGAAAGGGCGGAAGGCACCACCCTCAACGAGACGACTACTGTCTGACCCAAATGCAGCAGTAGCTGTTGCAGCAGTCGTCGTCCCGCTCGCAGCGGGGGGACAGGAAGAAGGCATAACCATTTATATAGGAGCGGGGAAAAGAAAGAGAAACAGGAGGAGTGTGGGCAGGGCGCTCACTTGAAGGAGATGATTGGGAAGTAGAATCCGATTCAGTGGCCACTTGAGGCTCATTTATGTTTTGACTATCAGAAGCGTCGAACATTATGAAATCTACAAAAAAAAAAAAAACGCCCACGAAGGGAAGAAAAAAGCAAAGGTGGCGCCGCAAATTGAAGATCATTCTAAGGAAACAAGAACAATGAAGGAATAAAAGGAAAAGAACAAGGAATGCAGTTACAACAAAAAAAGGGGGGGGAAATTGGGCAAATTCAATTAGGGCGAATCAAAAGATACAACCTTGGTTAGCGAAAATGTAAAAAGAGGTGAAATTGGGAACATACATACAACAAAAAGGTACAAAGTAAGTACCTTTAGGAGAAAAGTTGCAGAAGCAACAAAGTACAACAACAATGGCGGACGCAAAAGCCTAAAAGAAACAAAGTTCGAAAATGCAGTAAAAATAAAAATACAGAAGAAGAAACAAATTAGTAAAGAAGTAAGAGCAAAGAAATAAAAGAGAAAAGCGAGTATGGCAGAAAGTTAAAGCAAAAACAAAGGAGAAGAAAGCAAAAACTTACCACAACAATGGAGGAACACGAGCACCTGAAGATGAGAAATAAAGAGCGAAGATTTTGAAGAAAAAAAAGTAATAAAGAAGGGAAGATGAAAAAATAAGGGAAGTAAAAGAAATGACTTAAAAGTGGGTGACAGTGAATTTAATATGAAGTAAAGGGGCAGTTAGAAACGAAGCAAAGCCAAACCGCCATGTCACTTCAGTAAATTCAAACTGACGACCTGGATCATCAACATGTGTCCCACTCATGCAAATATTGTACCCGCCCAAATAAAAAAATAAAATAAAAAATAAAAACACACACACTTCAGCGGGAGTGATCGAAATTCCTCTCCGCAAGCTCGTCATTTCTCAGACTTCAACGAGAGTGATTTAAATTCCTCTCCGCAAGCTCGTCATTTCTCAGACTTCAGCGGGAGTGATCGAAATTCCTCTCCGTAAGCTCGTCATTTCTCAGACTTTAGCGGGAGTGATCGAAACTCCTCCCCGCAAGCTTGTCATTTCCCAGACTTTAGTGGGAGTGATCAAAATTCCTCTCCGCGAGCTCGTAATTTCTCAGAAAAAGAGTCATCTACAAAATACAAATGGTACGATAACACAAGCACCAAGATCATCACCTGACCTCCCAAGTCTCCAGGTTGCATCAAGACCCTAGAGACTTGAGGGGCTAGGAGTGTGCAGGTTAATTAAGCCGGGCGACCCGTTGAGCCACGGCCGGTAAGGCTATACGCTCAGAATAGCTAGCATGAATAAACCTCACGCCATCTCTTAAGAGGCTAGTTGTAGGGGATACCTCCTACAGAGCTATTCCTTCCAGCTGGGCTCAGTTAGGAAGAATGTACCTGCATATAAAGAGTCGGCATGAGTCACCTCATACCACGTCTTGAGGGGCTAGTAGTATAGGATAGCTCCTACTGAACTATCGCCCAGCCCTCAGGGTGCGCACCCACTGCCAAGAAAATAGCTAAGAAGGGCTCTACAGCCTGATGGAGTCAGCCCGCAGGGCGGACCAGGCTGGACCCTCCATAAAGGAGATAGTACGCGTTTAAATAGTGGGTAAGGTACAGCGGAAAAGAGGTTAGACACTCAATTTATTATACTTTCTATATCTCTCCAAGTACACTTTCTCTCTCTAAACACTCTCTAACTTAAACTTCAGAGGGGGGTTCCTCGAACCACCCTCGAGGGCAGTTTACGTGTGTTGCCGTGTGTAGGTTGTGGACGGGACCAAGCTCACCCAGCAGAACTCTTGGATCCACACCTAGAACACTTGGAATGAGTGGTATTGTATGCGGAGCTATATCCCTATCAATTCCTGGCATATCTTGGTATGACCAAGAAAATACCTCAACAAATTCACTAAGAAAGTTAATTAGCTCTTTGCGTTCGTCTTAACTTAGTGTTAATCCAATTTTTACTTCTTTGATAGTCGAATCATTGGAAATATTAACTGTTTCTGTATCTTCAATAATTGTTGTTTTGTTTTTGTGTTCTTCCATTGTGTATGGAATAATTTCAAGCCTTTAAAATCCCACTAGCTCGAACCCCACTGTGATCATACACTAAAGTACGGTGGCGTCCAAAAGGGAAGAAGATAGAGCAAAAGAGTCGCCAACAAGTTTTTAAGGAACTTGTAACCCGTTAATAGGATGAAGGTTACACCCCTTAACTATCCAAGAGATCGTCAACTCCATAAGGTCATGAACCAAATAAGGGTCCGGGGATGAAGGTACAAATCCAACCTAAAAGAGATTGAACCTGCCCTAATAATAGGCCTCTACTTTATTCTGCTCGTATTCATGTGCGATTTCTGATTAACATACAATCAATAGGATTAACCCTAAACCTGTTTAATCTATGTTGGTTGAATTTAATGCCCAAATAAACTATTATTGGCGATCACTTGAATTTATAATCACAATTAACCTAACAAGATTATTAATTATCTTATTAAGCGTGGTTACAAGTACAAATTCCCTTCAAACATGCATATAAGGTGATCAAGCAATAACAATAAAAATCATTAAACAACATAATAATAATAATAAACATCATTAATAATAATAATATTATTCATAATCATGTCAAAGCATAGCAAGATCCTAGGCATGATACTAACAAGATTAATAACAAATCCTAGCATGTCACTAAGCAATAAAAATCAAAGCTTTAACCCTAACATGATACTAACATAAATTAATATAAGGAAGAACATAGGAAGCATCATAACAATCATATTTAATATATTGTTACCCTAGACATGATACTAGAAATTTATTGTTGTCACCCTAAACATCAAATTAAGGAAAACATCCTAACATGATACTAGGAATAAAAATAACAACATAAGCATGATTTCTACATCATAAAATCAATAAAACCATTAAAGTACTTACTTGGATGCCTCGTACCTCTTTCTAATAACAAAATACACACGTTAGTAACTTCAAGGAAAATAATAAACAAACAATTAAATTAAATAATTGAAAGAGAGATTTGGGACCAAACCCTCAAAAATCAAAACCTTTCACGTCTAGGGCGAAGGCAACTTCGAATATGCCTAGGTGTTTCTAGATCTTGTGAATGCAGAATTTTGTATGAAAAAGCAAGAAAGAATGAATGAAAAGAATGCTAAAGAATTAATGTTATTGAAAATTGATGAATGAAGAATGAAGATGATGAAGAGAATTAGAGAATTGTAATTGAAAACTTGTGAATGAAGAGAGTTGATGAGAATTGATGATAATTGGTAATTGGTGTAAATTGGTGAATGAAAACGGAGTTTTTGATACGATATTTATAGAGAAAATCAGCCAAAAAAGATAATTTAACAAAACAGAGTCTGACGATCGCAAAACAGGATTGGCGCCAGCCCTGGCTAGTTGGCGCCAGCACCAGTGGCTAGCGCCTGGCGCCAAGGCCTGGGGTTGGACGCCAAACTGGATTTCAACGCATTTTCGAAAATCTGATAAATTTCCCGTACTGGGAGATAAAATAATATAATTTCTTCGAAAATGCTATTTGATCTTTATTACAACTCTGAAAAGTCCTAATTGAATTAGGAATGAAAAGAACCTTCTAGAAGATTCTAGAAGATTAAAACCATTCCTAACTGCATGAGGGATGATAAATCGTATTAGGCCCTCCCCTAGATCATTGGGCCGTACATAGAGCTCAAACCGGGCCCAGTTTAGTAAATTGGCCATAACTTCCTCAATATTCATCGGAATTGGGCTTATAATATATCGTTGGAAAGGTCTTTGCAAGCCCTATCCAACTACACCACTATTGGACCCATATCATTGATCAACCAAACTGGATTAATTGTTTTCTTAAAATAAAGTTTTCCAAATAGGGAGAAAAAAAAAGAAATAAAACTTTCCGCTTCACTAGACCTTTGCACACTTTCATTTCATTTGATTATGATTCGACGTGAAAGGCACTCATCACCGAGTTTGGTTTTGAGGAGACACAAATGGGTGTCTACAGAAGCCCCCACTTTGACTGAGTTTAGAGAAACGCAAGTTTCGAAAACGAAAGTCAAATTAGCGATAGGGACGGAGAATGATTCAGAACGTTCTGCGATCCTAAATCAATCTTGTAACGCCGATACCTGCAAAACTAGCGTTAGTTAAACAGATAAAAGAGTTAAGAAACGCGTATCTTGCACCGTCGAGCACACGTCTCTGAAAGTAACCGATTGTTGCTGTATTGTTATTTTGATGACCTTCTACAAGCTAGAGAATGCCATCTTGCTGTTTCGATGTTCATTCGTCTTTGAACAAAGAGCTTCTTTTTGATATGTTCACGCGTCTCTGAACAAAGAGCTTCTTTTTTATTTGTTCACGCGTCTCTGAACGAAGAGCTTGATAATAGGATGCCCACGCGTCTCTGAGCAAAAGAGCTTGAATGAAATGTCCACGCGTCTCTTAACAAAAGAGCTTGAATGAAATGTCCACGCGTCTCTGGAGCAAAAGAGCTTGAATGAAATGTCCACGCGACTCTGAACAAAAGAGCTTTGATGATATGCCCACGCGTCTCTGGAGCAAAAGAGCTTCTGATAGAAATGTTCACGCGTCTCTGAACAATAGAGCTTCAGTACTTGAACGTTTGTTGCGATAATGTCTTGAAGAAAAAATTTCCAAAGACCAACGTTTGTCGATCTCTAAAGCTCGCCTGAACTTTATTCCGCTAAAACCAGTATGTCGGTGTCTCCGTGATTAGGCGCTTTAAGCTAAGTGAGACGATCTTTCACCAGGTCGATCACTTATTGCAATTGTAATCAAACTGACTACTTAATCATGTCAAATTGCTTATAGGGGTTAACTGGCGTACCAAGGAACCCAAAATTGTTGTATGAAGTCGAAATCACCTTTCTGAGAGGCTTCGAGCTCTGTTGTTGTTGAGATATTTCTGGCGCCAGGAATTGACTATGTCGCTGAACACTGTGATAGGGTCTTCCCTGTTCTGCTGCACCTGTATTTATTTTGACTATAGAACTTTGCCAATCTTTTTAAATCATCTTAGGGTTGACCTAAGGTTTAATGTTGCTTGACTCATCGACTTGACACGACTCAAGGTATAAACTTGACTCGCTGATGTTTGACTGACTCGAGGTTGACTCGACTCAAAGTGAAATGACATGTGTGTTAGACTCATGACCCGTGTGTGCATAGTGTTGATTATGCGACTTAAAAATGCAAAAAAGCAAAAATTTTCCGTCATTTTTGTGGAGGTTACCAACTTTCTCCCGAAAAAGAAAGACGCGAAAAAGAATCGAAAGTTTGAAGATGCATGTTAAATGAGCTTAGTCAAATGTCATTTGATACTATCTCTCAAGGTGCAAGGATTAATCCATCCTAGACTATCTCAATGGTTGACTCCATGATGAAAGTATTTGGGTAACTTAGGCACGGAGGCTAAGCACTTCATACTTCGTGATGCAATGACAATTATGAGTGATGTTGATATGACAAGGCATACTTCAGCGTTGTATTAAGATTTCATGACAAAGAGTTCCTAAGGGAAGTATATTTTGTCATATCTCTGTGCAGTGTGTGATAGTGACACTAAAGTTAGGCTGTAAGAGCTAAGTGTGTGGAAAAAATGTATTATTGAAAAGAGTCAAATGGTGGTGACTCTTAGGCTAGGTAAGCTAATGATGTAGGGATCAAGCCCCCAAGTCTATCTCTAAATGAATAGGGAGGAGCATTGGAGATCCTTTGATATGATCATGGTGTAAGTGTTGTGAATGTAAATATGAATGCATGTTTATTACGGCCGCACCTCGATGTGAGGTTGCCTATGTATCTTTTAGGAATCAGGCCGAACGTAGCTCTAGCCGAACCTCGCACAAGTGTGTATTCCTCAAAAAGGTCTTTTTAAGGGTTGTAACGTGGTTAGGCTAAAGGTTTGAACAAGAAGGGGATAAAGGCTCAAGACCCTAGATAAGCCCTCAAAGTGTGCAACTTCGCTTTTGAATCTTTGTATTTTTATGCTTGAGTTTCTACTCTTTTTTAGCTCTTTTTGCTTTAGCATTTTTTTTTACTTTTGCAAGTGTGAGCAATCCTGATCATGCGGTCTATCACTCACTTGGCATTCATGTTTCTAAGGTACGGTACCGAGCACTCGATAAGAGACGCAATCTAAGACGTGCTCATATCAAAGATATTTTCATATCAAAGACATTGGAACACTTGACCTTTTGTACACTTTTATTTATTTATGCTTGCTTATTTTTGCTATTTATTTTGATCTTTTGAAATCACTCAAGCTTTTTAGAATTGCATAAGTTACACACCATCCCATCCCAAGGTTAGGTAGATGTAGGTTTAAAAAATGAAGGGTCTATCGTTAGACGAGGCTCAAAGTGGCTTATGAAGAAAGGATTGTATATTTGAAAGGTGAAAGGAGATATGATGTGGCTACAAGGGGTGCCTCAAAACATTGGTATACCTTGTGTTTAGCTCGACATGGATTTTTTTTTTGTTTTTTTTTTATTTTTATTTCTATTTTTATTTTATTGCAATGAAATGGGATGATCATGTGCAAGGAAATAGATGCTCATTTTATTAGAAGAAAATAAAGAATCTACAAATTTAATCCAAGGAAAGGAAAAGGTGCCTATGCTAGACTTATTGGGGAAAAGAAAAGATGAAAAAGAAATAGAAAAAAAAGGTCATGAAATCTTGTCGTCCAGCTCGCCTCTTGTCTTGTGTCATTCTCTTCATCATCACCCAATCTTCTCGCTAACTACAGGTAATGGGACCTTATTTGCTTCTATGAGGTCTTGAATGAGATTTTGAAACCTGTAGCATTCATTAGTGATATGACCGTTTCCTCGATGGTACTTGCAATAGGAATTT
This sequence comes from Chenopodium formosanum, assembly GCA_024500155.1. Taxonomy (NCBI): domain Eukaryota; kingdom Viridiplantae; phylum Streptophyta; class Magnoliopsida; order Caryophyllales; family Amaranthaceae; genus Chenopodium; species Chenopodium formosanum. Next base: position 159,536 of record JAMXMD010000236.1, on the reverse strand, counting down.
GGATTCCATCTTGAAGATCGATTTTCTGGTGTTGGATCCTCGGTAGGGCCAATAGGTTTGATTAATCCTCGATCGTAGAGACGATCGAAAGCAGCATCGTAGGTCATTCCAATGGGTGTGAACTCTCGCCTAGGTTTCCTTTTAGATCCTTTATTGTGAAGACAGTCGAAAGCTTCATTGTAAGTCATTCTTATTGGTGTGTATTCTTCAATGGTCCGTTTTGCTTGTGGCTTAGGAGCATTGAGTTCTTCATTAAACTCTTGGCGGGAATTTTGTTCGATAGCCATCACCCGATTTGCTAATCCTTCTACTACATTCAAGACCATGGCAATGACATCTTGCAGTTTTCGAATTTCCTCTTTTAGACTTGACGAGTCTTTCTTAGTATTATCTAAGAAAAGACTTTCATCCTCCTTAATTATGGCCACTTCATCGAGAGAGGTCATATAAGGTGTCTCGATCATAGGCTCGCCTACAAGTGTGATAAGAAGTGATGGATCAAAGGATGCTTGGTCATCTTCGATGGCTAGAATCTTGGAAGTTTTATTGTTATCGATCAAATCTTGAATAGCTTCTTTAAGTTTCCAACACTCTTCAGTGTCGTGACCCTTTCCTTGATGATATTTGCAGTGCTTATTAGGGTCCCACTTAGGTGGCCTAGCTTCTGGAACCGGATCTTTGATGGGCCCTATGGGCATGACCAGTCCTTTGTGATGTAGCTTCTCGAAAGCCGTTTCATAACTTATACCAAGTGGAGTGAACACCCTTTTTGATCTTTGGATTTGTGGTTTAGAGGTGTTTGTAGCATGTACCTCATTAATGGGAGAGGAAGAAGAAGGATGGTCACTCCTCTTTTCTCTCGCACTATTATCTTTCAGAAGGTCATCTTCAATGTTAATGCCTATATTATAGACAGCTTTGAAAGTATTCAAGTTGTGTTGGTACTTTAAGTGCTTTGAATAATTCCCTTGGAGATTCTTGATAAACATCCTCACAGATTCTTTTTCGGTAGGAGCCTTGACCATATTAGCAGAAGTTTCCCTCCATTTATTAAAGAAAAAAGTAAAGCCTTCATTCTCTTTTTTTCTTAGCATCTCAAGTTGTCTATGGTCGGTTTCAACTTGGATATTGCACTTGTACCTATCAACGAAAGCGTTCACTATTGATTCCCAGGTAGAGGTTTTCTCCTTGTCAAAGGAGAAGAACCATTGTTGGCAAACAGTTTCAATAGATAGTGGGAACAGAGAGGGGAAAACTTTCTTATCGATACCCTTAATGCTCATTATAGTTTCTAAAGCTCTTAGATGGAAGTAAGGGTTATCTGTTGCCTTGAATTTAGGGATGTCAGTGGCGTTGAACTTATGCGGAAGAAGTTCTTTGTCCAGCGAGACCCCTTGCGAACTCATGCCTTAAAATCTATAGTCACTAGATAGCTTGCTTAGACTCTCTTGTATGAGGTTCATCTGTTGTTGCTTCATGGGGTCATCGACCCTAAGTGCGAGAAGTTTCAGTGTCTCAGTCATAGTAGCCAGTTGGTTCTTAAGATCATTGACTTCTTCTTGAGTTGCCATTATCTTCTTAGCCTTCCTCTTTTGACGAATCGGTTTATCAAAAAGCTAGACCTGAATACAGAGGTTGTCCTTGATTAATCGCCCTTCTCTCCTTGACCAAGTATTGTGGAAAAGGAAATTGGGGATATTTATTGATAATTATTTGACTCAAACTTTATTCAACATGCGATTGATGGAGGAAGTGAAGAAAGATGGAAGAATGCGAAAGAAGATTTAGATGGAGGGATATGAAGAATTAGGAATAGAATGTACCCCCCAACTCAAATGACGGAAAGACCGACTCATGCATGGACCTACGACATGGTCATGGTGATGTGTACTCAAAGTGTGTGCTAAGACTAGTGAGTGTAGGTGACATGTTAAGACTTGTGTCATGACCATGTGGCTAGACTTTGTGACCAAGACTCGATTAATGACTTGACAAGGTGCTATTGACAGCGAAAGTTAACCGAATTAATTAGTAAACTGGTTAATTAGACCCTAGGTGATGACTCGACAAATAACCCGAACTGTCGGCCAAGCGACAGGACTGGCGTCACACTATGATGGTTGGCGCCAGACAATTTAGCTGTCGTCTGGTGCTACACACCATAGTGTGGCGCTACAGCTCAGACTTTGGCGCCAATAGTGGAGCTTCGATCTGGGACTGTTTTCGGTATTATTAGTCAACTGGGGTATGCCTAAAGTCGTACTAGGTCAATTCCGATTAAAAAAAAAACTTTATTGACTAAAATTAACTAATTAATTAATTAAATAGGCAAAGTTCTTTAAGTCATTAATTTTAGTCTCAACACAAACCAACAAACGGTTAGGAGGAACATAGAATATATATGCACAACAAATAATGCACAATTAGTCAAGTAGGCACAATATGATGCAATGAGTTCGCAATCTAACCATGGCTCTAGTTCTCTAAAGTTCGGGATATGGTTTAGTCAATAGAGGGTCCATGGTTAATTGTCCGGATGCACCGCGCAGAAGCCTAACCGTGAAGGGTTAGCACGTGTGGATGGGACACCGCGAGTTTTAGAAAAAACTCACTTCCATGGTTTGGTGAATTCAACATCTCAGATGTACCCTTTGTTGCCAGGAGCGTTCAATCGGGTAGATGGAGCATGAATTCCCAGAGGGTTATGTCCATATGTGGAACACATATGGGTTTCAGAAAAGTGAGAAAAAATTCAACCAGGAAGTAGGATCGAGAAAACAATACGAAAAATCGGTCGAAATTAGAACGCATATTTCTGGCTCGGTATTGGGGGAAATTGGCGCCAGCAAACAGAGACTGGCGCCAACTTTTAACTGTAGCGCCTGGCGCCAATACTGGCGTCTAGCGCTACGGCTAAAAGTTTGGCGCCAAGCTATGGCTCCTGACGCTACTTCCCACATGCCTCAGCAGCTTTCCGTGCTCGATAAAATCTTCCAGTTTCGCGCGGTGTTATTTCAGTCCTAGTTGTGAAAAACATTTCTCAAATTTCCTATGTGTAAAATCCTATGTTTTTGACTCATTACGGATGGTCTTTCCAATGAGAAACTTTTTATGCATATGACAATAATGTTAATCAAAATTACGCACATGAAATACTTATAACTTTTCGAGTCTCACCCACTCATTCTAAATCATTGCCGAAACAAATTCATGAATTAAAATAGAAATCCTCCCCAGTGGAGTCGCCAAAAACTATAGGGAATAATTTCAAGCCTTTAAAATCCCACTAGCTCGAACCCCACTGTGATCATACACTAAAGTACGGTGGCGTCCAAAAGGGAAGAAGATAGAGCAAAAGAGTCGCCAACATGTTTTTAAGGAACTTGTAAACCGTTCATAGGATGAAGGTTACACCCCTTAACGATCCAAGAGATCGTCAACTCCATAAGGTCATGAACCAAATAAGGGTCCGGGGATGAAGGTACAAATCCAACCTAAAAGAGATTGAACCTGCCCTAATAATAGGCCTCTACTTTATTCTGCTCGTATTTATGTGCGGTTTTTGATTAACATACAATCAATAGGATTAACCCTAAACCTATTTAATCTATGTTGGTTGAATTTAATGCACAAATAAACTATTATTGGCGATCACTTGAATTTATAATCACAATTAACCTAACAAGATTATTAATTATCTTATTAAGCGTGGTTACAAGTACAAATTCCCTTCAAACATGCATAAAAGGTGATCACACTAGTAGAAAAAACGCATTAGGCAGCGGTTCAAACCCGGTCTAAGGCACCGGTTTGAACCGCTGCCTATTTGAGGGGTGCCAAAAACCCATGTTTGGCACCGGTTCAAAACCGGTGCCATAGGGATTAATAGGCACCGGTTAACCGGTGCCATAGGGTGGAATAGGCACCGGTTAACCGGTGCCTAATACTGCTCTCCCGCCATTTTTTTTTTGGGTGGTGGATAGTTTAGGCACCGGTTCCTGCCTAACCGGTGCCTTTTGTATATATATTTTTTTTTTCGTTTTTTTTTTTCCATCGTGCAATAATATTTTTTACAAAAAACCTGCAATAATAATACCCTGTAATTCCAGCAATTATATTAAATATAATAATTAATAATTTTATTATTATAATAACTAATAATAATATTATTAATTATTATATACAAAAATAATATTAGATACAAGAATTCAATTATATATATATATAGATATAAATATTCCCAAACGCAATACAAAAAAAAAAAAGTTGCTTACATATATACAAATAATAGTAAGTACACATATATAATGAATAATAAGTTATATATAGTTCAAAAGTTAACATAAATAATTTACAATTACAATGCATGCCATTTACATGTTGAAGGTGATGAAAGACGCCAACATGTCACGAACTTCATTAAGCTCCTTGATTGTCAACGGACCATCCTTTTGGACCTTGCAAAACTTGAAATACAAAAACATTATTTTAAAAATAATTAATTAGGCAAAAAATATGTATTTAATCAAATATTACCTATACGACTTCTATATAGCCCATTTTCTACATTACTTATCAAATGAACTATTTCTTTCTCATAACATGTCAATGTTGGGTATTTGTATGTGTGTAAGCCCTAAAATTGTATAGGAGAGCATTTTATTAAGGTTTATGACGGTTTTTACCCAAAATGGCCCGAATATGGCCTATATGACCTTACTTTGCCCATTTCCTACATTTCTTATTAAATGAACTTTATTTATCTCATAACATGTCAATATTATCTAGTTATAGGTGTATAAGGAAAGAAATCACATCAAAAGAGCATATTAACACAAAATGGCCCTAATATGGCCCATATGACTTCTATTCAACCCATTTTCTACCTTTCTTGTGAAATAGCCTTTTCGTTTCTCATAACATGTCATTGTTGGATAATATTAGGTGTTTAAGGCTAGAAATCACATCAATATAGCATTTCAAGAAATTTTAGGACTTACCTCATCAAGCTGTTGAGTGTCCGTACAATTAGTCACAATGTCAAGCATGAATCTCATCACATACAAAGCACAATCAAGTCCATTCTCTTGTTGTGCGCACTAGCATATGACAAACAAATCACATCAGTGAAACATGCAAAGGAAAGGAGCAAATATTTACTACCATAGATTTTCAAGATAATCACAATAATATCATGTAAATTACCAACGGTGTCTTCCATGTTGGACCCTTTGGAGCACGACAATGTAGCTTCTTCATAACACTGTAGTATAAAAAATACAATCAAATTTGATTAGTCGTATGATTACTAAATTAGTTATTATTAGCAATAATCATCACTATAGGTTGCTATATATATTTACTTTTGCAATATAGACTTCACGAGCCACTTCTCCGATGATCGAGCTGAATCAAGGTGATAAATTATGTTAGTGGAATTATAAATCACCATGAGGCTCCAATGCTCCCTACATAAGTTCACAATAGACAAGGTAATTAATATTTAGGAGTCAACATATAATGAGGCCAAATCGATTGAATTTGACATGGTTAGTCATACTCTCTATAACATGGGGCGAATATGAACTTGTCTCCCGCACGCGTTGATTCCCTTATACTCTGTTCAACATAGTACAACACGTCATGGGGGTTGCCTATGATTTTAGTAGTGGATAACTGCTCGGGGCATAACCACCCAAATTTACACGGAGAATCAGTGTCAGCTAAGTGCTCCTGTAGTGCTCTGCGTGCATGAACATTGATTAATTTATCAGATGTAGGATAATCACCATCAATTTGAATAACTTGAAAAAAGTATGAACTTTATGTAGGTATTGAAGTTACCTCATGAATGTTTGAATGAGGGAAATGTTAAGCTTTGCACCACGTAGAAATTCCTTCACATCTTCTTTGCTGATCCATGCAATTGCATCCTCATCATAGTGGAACATTGCCTTAGGAAGTGCAACTTCCATGGGATCGACCAAATGACAAGCACGGTTGTGAAGAAAGGTCATGTCAGTAGAGAGCAATTGAAGAACAATGTCTTCAACAATTGGAGTAGGTGGCATGGGTGAACCTTTCAAAGAGTGCAACTTCGACGCTTGTTCAGTCTTGGACTGTTGTTTACTAAGCTTCTTCTTAGGTTGATCAATTCTTTTAGGCTTCTCCACCCTCTTTCTCTTTGAAGTTTTGCTTCCATTGGAAATCTGAAATAGTTTGGGAAATAATAAGTTTCAACTCACAATCACTTATAATAGGCACTTGGCGATTTTTATGTAATTTGAAATGACAAACACTTATAAATATGTGATTATGAGTTGTTTTGAGATGCAAGAAGTTTATAAGTTGAGAAATGAAGAAAATAGGCAAGTGAGTAGCCATTTCGGCTCAAAATGGCTTTTTTTTATGAATTTGACCCAAAAACTTAGAACTTGGCGATTTTTATGTAATTTGAAATGACAAACACTTATAAATATGTGATTATGAGTTGTTTTGAGATGCAAGGAGTTTATAAGTTGAGAAATGAAGAAAATACGCAAGTGAGTAGCCATTTCGGCTCAAAATGGCTTTTTTTTATAAATTTGACCCAAAAACTTAGAACTTGGCGATTTTTATGTAATTTGAAATGACAAACACTTAAAAATATGTGATTATGAGTTGTTTTGAGATGCAAGGAGTTTATAAGTTGAGAAATGAAGAAAATAGGCAAGTGAGTAGCCATTTCGGCTCAAAATGGCTTTTTTTTATGAATTTGACCCAAAAACTTAGAACTTGGCAATTTTTACGTAATTTGAAATGACAAACACTTATAAATATGTGATTATGAGTTTTTTTGAGATGCAAGGAGTTTATAAGTTGAGAAATGAAGAAAATAGGCAAGTGAGTAGCCATTTCGGCTCAAAATGGCTTTTTTTTATGAATTTGACCCAAAAACTTAGAACTTGGCGATTTTTATGTAATTTGAAATGACAAACAATTATAAATATGTGATTATGAGTTGTTTTGAGATGCAAGGAGTTTATAAGTTTAGAAATGAAGAAAATAGGCAAGTGAGTAGCCATTTCGGCTCAAAATGGCTTTTTTTTTATGAATTTGACCCAAAAACTTAGAACTTGGCGATTTTTATGTAATTTGAAATGACAAACACTTATAAATATGTGATTATGAGTTGTTTTGAGATGCAAGGAGTTTATAAGTTGAGAAATGAAGAAAATAGGAAAGTGAGTAGCCATTTCGGCTTAAAATGGCTTTTTTTTATGAATTTGACCCAAAAACTTAGAACTTGGCGAATTTTATGTAATTTGAAATGACAAAAACTTATAAATATGTTATTATGAGTTGTTTTGAGATGCAAGGAGTTTATAAGTTGAGAAATGAAGAAAATAGGCAAGTGAGTAGCCATTTCGGCTCAAAATGGCTTTTTTTTATGAATTTGACCCAAAAACTTAGAACTTGGCGATTTTTATGTAATTTGAAATGACAAACACTTATAAATATGTGCTTATGAGTTGTTATGAGATGCAAGGAGTTTATAAGTTGAGAAATGAAGAAATTAGGAAAGTGAGTAGCCATTTCGGCTCAAAATGGCTTTTTTTTATGAATTTGACCCAAAAACTTAGAACTTGGCGAATTTTTTGTAATTTGAAATGACAAACACTTATAAATATGTGATTATGATATGTTTTGTGATGCAAGGAGTTTATAAGTTGAGAAATGAAGAAAATAGGCAAGTGAGTAGCCATTTCGGCTCAAAATGGCTTTTTTTTATGAATTTGACCCAAAAACTTAGAACTTGGCGATTTTTATGTAATTTGAAATGACAAACAATTATAAATATGTGATTATGAGTTGTTTTGAGATGCAAGGAGTTTATAAGTTTAGAAATGAAGAAAATAGGCAAGTGAGTAGCCATTTCGGCTCAAAATGGCTTTTTTTTTATGAATTTGACCCAAAAACTTAGAACTTGGCGATTTTTATGTAATTTGAAATGACAAACACTTATAAATATGTGATTATGAGTTGTTTTGAGATGCAAGGAGTTTATAAGTTGAGAAATGAAGAAAATAGGAAAGTGAGTAGCCATTTCGGCTTAAAATGACTTTTTTTTATGAATTTGACCCAAAAACTTAGAACTTGGCGAATTTTATGTAATTTGAAATGACAAAAACTTATAAATATGTTATTATGAGTTGTTTTGAGATGCAAGGAGTTTATAAGTTGAGAAATGAAGAAAATAGGCAAGTGAGTAGCCATTTCGGCTCAAAATGGCTTTTTTTTATGAATTTGACCCAAAAACTTAGAACTTGGCGATTTTTATGTAATTTGAAATGACAAACACTTATAAATATGTGATTATGAGTTGTTTTGAGATTCAAGGAGTTTATAAGTTGAGAAATGAAGAAATTAGGAAAGTGAGTAGCCATTTCGGCTCAAAATGGCTTTTTTTTATGAATTTGACCCAAAAACTTAGAACTTGGCGAATTTTTTGTAATTTGAAATGACAAACACTTATAAATATGTGATTATGAGATGTTTTGTGATGCAAGGAGTTTATAAGTTGAGAAATGAAGAAAATAGGCAAATGAGTAGCCATTTCGGCTCAAAATGGCTTTTTTTTATGAATTTGACCCAAAAACTTAGAACTTGGTGATTTTTATGAATTTAAAATGACAAACACTTATAAATATGTGATTATGAGTTGTTTTGAGATGCAAGAAGTTTTTAAGTTGAGAAATGAAGAACAAAGGCAAGTAAGTAGCCATTTCGGCTCAAAATGGCTTTTTTTTATGAATTTGACCCAAAAACTTAGAACTTGGCGATTTTTATGTAATTTGAAATGACAAACACTTATAAATATGTGATTATGAGTTGTTTTGAGATGCAAGAAGTTTATAAGTAGAGAAATGAAGAAAATAGGCAAGTGAGTAGCCATTTCGGCTCAAAATGGCTTTTTTTTATGAATTTGACCCAAAAACTTAGAACTTGGTGATTTTTATGTAATTTCAAATGACTAACACTTATAAATATGTGATTATGAGTTGTTTTGAGATGCAAGAAGTTTTTAAGTTGAGAAATGAAGAAAAAAGGCAAGTAAGTAGCCATTTCGGCTCAAAATGGCTACTTTTTGATGAAATGATGAAAATTGCTTAAATTTTTTTTTTTTTTTAAAATGCAACGGCAACCGCACCGAGAAACCCGAGGGAGGCGCCCCCGCTGCCGGAACAGCGAAGGCAGCCCGTGCCGAGGCCATAGCAGCCCCGATAGGTGGCTGCCAAGGCTGTAGCAGCCACGGCGGGTGGCTGCCAGTCTGCTGCAGCCTTGGCAGCAGCCTGCCTTGGCTGCTGCTGCCTCGACAGGCGGTTGCCATGGCTGTAGCAGCACCTGCCGAGGCTGCAGCAGCCATGGCAGCCGCCTGTCGAGGCTGCAGCAGCCCAGGCAGGCTGCTGCCGAGGCTGCAGCAGTCTGGCAGCCACCTGCCGTGGCTGCTACAGCCTTGGCAGCCACCTGTCGGGGCTGCTGTGGCCTCGTTGGGGCTGCCTTTGCTGTTCCGGCAGCTGGGGCGGCTCCCTCGGGTCCCCCGGTGCGGCGGAACTTGCTTATTTTTTTTTAAAAAAAAAAAATGAAAAACTAGGCGATTTTTATGTAATTTGAAATGACAAACACTTATAAATATGTGATTATGAGTTGTTTTGAGATGCAAGGAGTTTATAAGTTGAGAAATGAAGAAAATAGGCAAGTGAGTAGCCATTTCGGCTGAAAATGGCTTTTTTTTTTATGAATTTGACCCAAAAACTTAGAACTTGACAATTTTTATGTAATTTGAAATGACAAACACTTATAAATATGTGATTATGAGTTGTTTTGAGATGCAAGGAGTTTATAAGATGAGAAATGAAGAAAATAGGCAAGTGAGTAGCCATTTCGGCTCAAAATGGCTTTTTTTTATGAATTTGACCCAAAAACTTAGAAATTGGCGATTTTTATGTAATTTGAAATGACAAACACTTATAAATATGTGATTATGAGTTGTTTTGAGATGCAAGGAGTTTATAAGTTGAGAAATGAAGAAAATAGGCAAGTGAGTAGCCATTTCGGCTTAAAATGGCTTTTTTTTATGAATTTGACCCAAAAACTTAGAACTTGGCGATTTTTATGTAATTTGAAATGACAAACACTTATAAATATGTGATTATGAGTTGTTTTGAGATGCAAGGAGTTTATAAGTTGAGAAATGAAGAAACTATGCAAGTGAGTAGCCATTTCGGCTCAAAATGGCTTTTTTTTTTTATGAATTTGACCCAAAAACTTAGAACTTGGCGATTTTTATGTAATTTCAAATGACAAACACTTATAAATATGTGATTATGAGTTGTTTTGAGATGCAAGAAGTTTTTAAGTTGAGAAATGAAGAAAAAAGGCAAGTAGCCATTTCGGCTCAAAATGGCTACTTTTTGATGAAATGATGAAATAGTCAAGTGAGTAGCTAATTTACCTCCTTATTAATCAACTTCACCCATGCACGTGACCAATCAACGAAGCTACCTACAGCTTGCCAAAGTGCTGTTATCTCAACCTCCTCTATCGGTACGGGTAGTGGGATGTCTTCGAACCCCGCAACCACTGAATCGATCCCAACAGAGTAATGATGTGGCCCCGCCGTAGCACCCGTCGTCGGTTGGGCACTACCATACGCCACCAAACTCAACACGGTACTATTTGCATGCCCCGGGGCTAGAAGTGCACACCGGGTGTCTTCCTACACAAGTAAATATATAAAAAGAAGATAGTTAAGTAGGACTTTTACAACAACATAGATATAACAAAATTCATTCAGGTAGAGGGTTACAAATTACCTGTAACTTTGGAAATTCATGCGGTGTTGGATTTTCAAGCTCCCTCGAGTCCGCATGTGTAGGAGTAGGAACCTACAACAGTACATTAATCATTGCACCTAAAATCTCAATTAACTCGGTATTTTAAAACTTTTAATAACCCAGTTGATTTTACCTAAGGTGACACATCTTCACCACGTATCTCATCTCCTCCATGTCTATCACCTTCTCCTTGTCCTTTTGTTCAGAACATGAGTCAACCGGGGTACTCGTGAGGAACGACAAAGTCGGTAAGTTCATCAGCTTTGCCCAAGCATTAAATTCACCAACTAACTCGTTGCGTACTTGTTCCTTAATTGATGCCACCTTGGCATCCAACTCCCCCGGTGAGTTAACACTGGCTCGAGATGTACCCGATTTTGTGTATTCGGGACCCATCACCTTATTCCATCCAAGCAATGACCCTCCCGAACCTACTACTCGTCCTGGATGGTATGGCCTTCCCAAAGCCATGGTGAAAGGGTCATTCTCAATACTTGGTTCAAATTTGCCCTCCACCATCTCTTGAGTGTGCTCAAGCTATAGCATAAGGAAAAATGAGGTCAGTAAAACAGTTAATGGTTAGATGCAAAAGTGACTTAATTTCAACAATTCATAGGTAACTTACTAGCTTATCCGCCAGTTTTTTAGCTTCCGGACCCTTGATGAACCATTTTCCGGTTTTCTTATCAAACGAATGGAGAGAACAAAAGAAATCACCGGCACGACTCACCAAGGTAGTGATCGTGGAACTAGAGGGTTCCTTCGATGCCACTAGAAGCGCTTTAGGGTATAAACCCGAAGCGGCCCACTCAGGTCTCTTTTCAGCAAAAGTCTTAGGACCCATACGATGGACGTATTCCTTCTTTTCTGCATTCGTTTGATTTTGCTCTCGAAGTTCCTACAAAACAAAAAATGTTAGTCTCATTAATAGAAAAAGTGTCAAGCTATTATTCAATTGACATCAGATTTACACAAACTTACAATGGCTTTCTTTTGACTCTTCATTCTAACGAACTCTTCCCAATCATCTTTTGACACGGTCGGCCATATTTGCCACGGGAGACGGTTATCCTCTTTGGCATTCTTCTTCTTTGTTTGCACCTTCTTCTTCTTATGGATCCACCGATTAGTCAACTTGGTCTTAAAGCCTCTGAATCTTTCCGCTAATAAAGAGACAAACACCTTTTTCTTCTCGGGATCATTAGGAATAGAAAACTGCCTCTGCAAGCACAAATTAAAACCGATTATTGGTTTCTATTTAAAAACAATCATAAGGTTAAGGTATCTTAAATTGTCTAAATGTGCCAAAAACACACTTACCATTGTATCATCCCAAAGTGCTTGAATCAAACCCGGAGGTACTTGCCGCATTACAAGTGTAATGGGGATTTTCCGCGAACATAAGCCAACTTGATTAGCATATTGTCGACGCCATTTGGGCCCGGGTTGGCCTTTGTTGTCATACTCCAAGACCATGGGACTGTCCGGTTTCTTAAAGCTTCTCGTCGGACCCCTTGTTTTTCTTTCAGCCGGTGCCTTTTCCCCCCTCCACCACCTATGTTGTTTTCATCTTGTCCTTGGCCTTGACTTTCAGGAGTCGGGATCTCACCAACAATCTCACGTGCTGTATTTTCAATGGCCGGTGCACGTTCAGCTAACTTTTCAAAATCGTCAAGCCTACGCTCGAACTCATCTTGAGCCTGATCCTCTGGCTCACCCAAGTCATCCTCCTTATTCACATCATAAGGAGCATCACTATCATCGGAGTCGTCATCCTCGTACTCGTCCTCATACTCATCATCGTCAATGTCCTCTACCAAACGAGGATCATGATCGTCCGCCATGAGATATAAGCACCTGTCAAAGCAATCATAAAACAATATTAGTGTATAGTAAAGTATATGCATGATAGTTATTATGGTTATGTAGAAGCTATTTTAGCCATTTTCACCTACTTATTACGGTCCTATAACCTTGTATATGCATGATAATGAGTACAAAATGCCAATTTCAATCTACATATGGAAAATAGGTTGTTAGAATGAATAAATGTTAGTTCATACACAAAACAAAGGAGTTGGGTTAAGGAGAAGCTATTTATGCCAGTTTCACCTACTTATGGTCCTATAACCTTGTATATGCATGATAATGAGTACACTTAGGCAATTTCAAACTACAAATATATCATTTTCGCTTACTTATGCTCCTATATACATGATAACTAAACTATATTTGCAATGAAACCATTACTAACTTTTAATCAAACTACCTCATTCTGAAATTCCTTCGTTGTGGTCTGATCGCATATAACCTGCTTCGTTGTCTATGTCATTTAGTACTCCAGGTCTAGGAACAGTGAAAGGTGCTGAATCATCAAACGCATCATATTCTTCCTCATCCTCAACATCTCCAATGCCTAGGATTCTTCTTTTGCCAGCTAGCACTATAGACCATTTTGAATCCATTGGGTCAGTTACGTAGAACACTTGCTTAGCTTGAGATGCAAGGATAAATGGTTCCGCACTATCATTCAAGTGGCCAAGATCTACAAGAGTAAAGTCCTCATGTTTGACGTTTCGTCTGATATTATCAACCCACTTACACTTGAAAAGAGCAACCGTGAAGTCACAATAATCAAGCTCCCATATTTCTTGAATTCGACCATAGTATGACAACTCTGCATCGACAGGTGATTTATCCTTAGAACTTGCAAACTCCCTTGACGACGCCACAAGAGTTACACCACTGTTTTGGGTGGAGGAAGATTTCAAATCACGAGCCTTGGTCCAAAAAGTGTACCCATTGATGTCATATCCTTCAAATGAACGGACATCATCCCTAGGACCGTACGCAAGCCACCGTACTGTATCGGTCACATTAGTATCATTCAATCCATTCATTACTCGTTCACGAAACCAATCAACAAATTTCTTATTATGCAACTACATAAGTGCCCTTTCACCTTTGGATGGAAATTCGGCACGCAAACAAGCCATGTGCTCGTCTAAATATGGGTGCACATCTGAAACATGGTGCAACACATAAAGGTGTGCTTGTAAGAACTGATCTCGGTCTGGTGACATTCGTTTCGACCCAATTGTGCCATGACCATCAAGTCTACCTTCATGTCGAGAAGTAGAAAGACCAATAGGTTGAGCAAGGGCTATGTAGTCCGCCACAAAGTTACCTATCTCCTCACCCACTGTCCCTTGCATTATACTTCCTTCAGGGTGAGCTCGGTTCCGTACTTTATCTTGTAATGTACCCATGTGTCTTTCAAAAGGGTAGCACCACCTCATGAACACTGGACCGTACAACTTAATCTCACGCACCAAATGAAGAACCAGATGAACCATTATGTCAAAAAATGAGGGTGGGAAATACATCTCAAATTTGCACAAAGTCACATCCACATCAGCTTGCAAAGCATCTAGTGTACAAGGATCAAGAACTTTGCTACAAATTGTATTGAAAAACGAACAAAGGCTTGTAATCGCTTCCCTCACGTGTTTCGGTAGAATTCCACGGATTGCAATCGGTAGGAATACTTGCATCATAATGTGACAATCATGGGATTTCATACTTGTCAGCTTCAATTCTCCATTTAAGGTTACAAATCTTTTCATGTTAGATGAGTACCCTAATGGAACCTTAATGCCGTACAAACATGCACAAAACATACGTTTCTCTACCCTTGACAATGTATAGCAAGCCGGGGGTAAATAATTCTTTTCATCCTTCCCTTTACCCTTATCTTTCTTCTTTGACGCATCTTTGGCCTTTCCCTTTCCCTTGTTCTTCTCCTTCCCTTTTTTCGAAACACTTTCATCTTCTATTCTCGGCTCCTTTCCCTTTCTGACCTTTTCTTGAGGCCACAATTCTGGACGAATCCCCATCTCTTGCAAATCTAACCGAGCACCCTTTTCGTCCTTTGTTTTGCCTGGGATATTCATAAGCGTCCCCAAAAGAGCATCACACACATTCTTCTCTATATGCATCACATAAAGACAATGCCTAACGTCATGTTCTCTCCAGTACGGCAGCTTCCAAAAGATTGATTCTTTCTTAAACAGAGCAGCTGAGACCATAGTTTTTTCTGATTTTCCAAACATCGTTTGTATCCCTTTCACCCGAGCACTAATCTCAGCACCAGTCAATGGTCTAGGCGCAGTATCCTCTTCCACGGTTCCATCGAAAGCCTTTTTCTGCCTACGGTACGGATGATCACGCCTAAGGAACCTTCGAGTCCGTACGTACACATCTTTGTGAGAATGAGTCAGGTATACGCTTGATGTGTCATCAATACATATGGGGCATTCTTTTTTCCCTTTGACCTTGTACCCACACAAGTTGCCATATGCAGGGAAGTCATTCATGGTCCACATAAGGGCTGCACGCAATGTGAACATCTCGTTCTGATGAGCATCGAAAACGGAAACCCCTTCGTCCCACATCTTTCTTAAGTCGTCAATAAGCGGCGCAAGGTAAACATCTATGTCGTTTCCAGGTTGCTTAGGACCAGTTATTAGCAATGAAAGCATTACATACTTACGTTTCATGCACAGCCAAGGAGGCAAATTATAAATCACTAAAAGTACCGGCCATGTGCTGTGTTGGGTACTAAGAGTGCCAAATGGATTCATCCCGTCCGTGCACAACCCAAGCCTTAAATTTCTGACTTCATTACCAAATTCCTCAAACTTCAAATCAATGTTCTTCCACTGTGGAGAGTCAGCTAGATGCTTCAGCATTCTGTTTTTCTTTCTTCCCTCTGCATGCCACCTCAAGTTTTTAGCGTCTTTTGGTATTGAGAACAGACGCTTAAACCTTGGAATAATGGGAAGATACCACAACACCTTAGCAGGAGGTCCCTCCGTGCCAGGATTGCAACTCATGCGCTTGTACCGCGACCGCTTGCATCGTGGACACTCCTACAGTTTTTCATACTCATTTCGATACAAAATACAGTCATTAGGACATGCATGTATCTTCTTATACTCCAAACCAAAGGGACACATGAGCTTCTTTGCGTAATAATAAGACTTAGGAATTTCATTCCCATCAGGCAACATATCACTTAATGCGGTCAACAAAGAAGTAAAACTGATGTCCGTCCACCCATGCTTCGACTTAATGTTGAAAAGTGTTAGCACGGCCAATAGTTTGGAGTATTTTTTGCACCCGGGATACAAAGGCTTTTTGGAAGCCTCCGATAATAATTCAAACACTTCACCTTCAACACCTTGCAACATCTCATCCACTTGTTTATCCTCGACCTCATCCGCCTGATCTTCATCGGCTCCATCCTCACCATTATCAACAATATACTCATCATTCTCGTATTCCTCGTCCACATGAATCTCAGTGCTTCTAACACGCACATCATTCCGATTAAGATCCCCACTGTACTCTCCTCTTTCTCCGTGCCAAATCCACACATGGTAAAATTGCCTAAACCCACGACATAATACATGATCTCTAATGATTTCAACACTATCGACCACATTCACACAATTACAATCAACACAAGGACAATAAAGGCCTTTGCCTCCCAGTGTGCGTTGATAAGCTAAAGCCCTCTTGCAAAACTCTTGAACCCCATTCCAAAATTCCAATGTATCGCGTCTACCATACATCCAACCACGATCCTTCTCCATTTAGTAAATTGTCTCTAAACATATATATAGCACCATATAATTATAATGTGTAAGTGCTACATATTTTATGTAAATCAAATTCAAGTACAAAACGTGAATATGCCATTCATATAGTGAAAAAATACATGTTTCCAAAGGGTCCTTATCACTCCAACCTAACCCATCCTTGAATGTCTACTCTCACTACTGAATGTATGTCAACTTTCCAATTTTAAGGAAAATCCGGCAGCATTTCCCCCTAGTTCTCCAAGTACACGATGTAGATAATTAATTACCCACATATGTACCCAGAGAACATAGTGAGGAAATGGTAAGCCGAGATGTTCCTTAAAATCGAAAAGAAAACATACATTCACCACCTAAGTGAGAGTACACATTCAAGAACAGTCCCAACCGGGGACTATTCAAGACTTTCTCCTAATGAAAAAGCCTTGAACGGGTATCTAGGCATATGATGATGCAATTCAAGTATCCTATATATTGTTGTATTTATTTGCAATTAAACAATACACAAGTTGCAATTTCATGAATAAACTTTTATTAAATGGATGAATAGAAAGAAATATAGCTAAGTAAAGTTTAGTAGTCATACCAATATAGCAAAGACCCACTTGAGCTCAATATATATGTACGTAGTCCTCAAGCTAATTAAACTCTTGCTTCAATTCACATATGAATCTATATATTAAAAAAAAAACAAAAATTAGCAACGTCACTAATTCTCTAATATATTCACAAATCTCTAATGTATTCACAATTCTCTAATTTATTCACAATTCTCTAATGTATTCACAATTCTCTAATTTATTCACAACTAATTAAGTGGCAATATCACTATTTCTCTAATTTATGCACAATTCTCTAATTTAATCACAAATCTCTAAATTATTCACAAATCTATAATGTAATCACAATTCTCTAATTTATTCACAATTTTCTAATTTATTCACAACTAATTATATGCAAGGTCACTAATTCTTTAATATATTCACAATTACCCATTAAAACAACCTAAAATTACACATTAAAACATACAAAAACTCAACTAATTAAGTAACATTTTTACTAATCTCTATTATATTCATAATTAATCATTAAATCAACCTCAAAATAACCCATTAAAACATACAAATTTTTCAACTAAGGAACAAGGTAATGCAAAATTACTCTAATCTATAATATGTATTCAAAATTACTCTAAACATACAAAATTACTCTAATGTATAATATGTATTCAAAATTTCTAAATAAACAACCAATGCAAAAATTAAAAAAATTAGGTAAAATTATATACATTCCTTGACTTTAATTTTCTTAACAATAATTGTTCAAAATGCTATTGAAAATAATAGAATTACATATTTCAAAATAAACACTTACCCTAAATTAGTTGGAGGTGGAAGAAGCTAAGGGGATGAGAGATTAAGGACGACCCTCGCGCTAGTGGAGGTAGCAGCGGTGGTGCGCACTAGTGGAGGCAGCGCGGAGGTGGAGGCGGTGGGCGCTGGTGGAGGGAACAACGCTGAGGTGGAGGCGGTGCGCTGCTGTTTCAACTCGAACAATGCTGGTGGCTAGAGGCCAGTGAAAGACAGAGAAGGGCAGGGGAGGGAAAAGACAATGACAGGGGAGAATTAAGGGGGGTGGTTTTCGACAATTCGTACAATGCTGGTGGTGTTTCAATTCGTACAAGGTCGGTGTTTCTATTCGACAATTCGTACAAGGGCAGGGGAGAAATAAGGGCGGTGTTTCAATTCGAACAACGCTGGTGGCTGGAGGCCGGTGAAGGTGGTGGCTGTGGTGGAGGGAAAAGGGGGAGGTTCGTTGTTCTTCAATTCGTCTATAATGAAAGAAGTCAGGTTAGAAAGGAATGAATTGAAAGAGAAAGAGAGGAAGGAGAAGAAAGGAAGTAGGAAGGCCGCGTTTTTTAAGGTTTGAAAAAAGACCCGGTTTAATTGGCACCGGTTCAAACCGGTGCCAAAAATAAAATAGGCACCGGTTCAATGCAAACCGGTGCCTTTTGCCTTTGTTTAAAAACCCGCCCAATTTTGGGCCGATTTTTGGCACCGGTTTGGCCTGAACCGGTGCCATATGGGGGGTGCCTAATGCTTTTTTTCTACTAGTGTCAAGCAATAACAATAAAAATCATCAAGCAACATAATAATAATAATCAACATCATTAATAATAATAATAATATCAATCATAATCATGTCAAAGCATAGTAAGATCCTAGGCATGATACTAACAAGATTAATAACAAATCCTAGCATGTCACTAAGCAATAAAAATCAAAGCTTTAACCCTAACATGATACTAACATGAATTAATATTAGGAAGAACATAGGAAGCATCATAACAATCATATTTCATATATTTGTTACCCTAGACATTATACTAGGAATTTATTGTTGTCACCCTAAACATAAAATTAAGGAAAACATCCTAACATGATACTAGGAATCAAAATAATAATCTAAGCATAATTTTTACATCATAAAATCAATAAAACCATTAAAGTACTTACTTGGATGTCTCGTACCTCTTTCTAATAACAAAATACACACGTTAGTAACTTCAAGGAAACTAATAAACAAACAATTAAATTAAATAATTGAAAGAGAGATTTGGGACCAAACCCACAAAAATTAAAACCTTTCACGTCTAGGGCGAAGGCAACTTCGAATATGGCTAGGTGTTTTTAGATCTTGTGAATGCAGAATTTTGTATGAAAAAGCAAGAAAGAATGAATGAAAAGAATGCTAAAGAATTAATGTATTGAAAATTGATGAATGAAGAATGAAGATGATAAAGAGAATTAGAGAATTGTAATTGAAAACTTGTGAATGAAGAGAGTTGATGAGAATTGATGATAATTGGTAATTGGTGTAAATTGGTGAATGAAAACGGAGTTTTTGATACGATATTTATAGAGAAAATCAGCCAAAAAAGATAATTTAATAAAACAGAGTCTAACGATCGCAAAACAGGATTGGCGCCAGCCCTGGCTAGTTGGCACCAGCACCAGTGGCTAGCGCCTGGCGCCAAGGCCTGGGGTTGGACGCCAAACTGGATTTCAACGCGTTTTCGAAAATCTGATAAATTTCCCGTACTGGAAGATAAAATAATATAATTTCTTTAAAATTGCTACTTGATCTTAGTTAAAACTCTAAAAAGTCCTAATTGAATTAGGAATGAAAAGAACCTTCTAGAAGAATCTGGAAGACTAAAACCATTCCTAACTGCATGAGGGATGATAAATCATATTAGGCCCTCCCCTAGATCATTGGGCCGTACATAAAGCTCAAACTGGGCCCAGTTTAGTAAATTGGCCATAACTTCCTCAATATTCATCGGAATTGGGCTTATAATATATCGTTGGAAAGGTCTTTGCAAGCCCCATCCAACTACACTACTATTGGACCCATATCATGGACCAACCAAACTGGATTAACTGTTTTCTTAAAATAAAGTTTTCCAAAACAGGGAGAAATAAAAGAAAAGAAATAAAACTTTCCGCTACACTAGACCTTTCCACACTTTCGTTTCATTCGATTATGATTCGACGTGAAAGGCACTCATCACCGGGTTTGGTTTTAGGGAGACACAAATGAGTGTCTACACATTGCTTTTATTATTTCTTTGTCATTTTTATCATTAGCAAAGAAATATTGATCAGGGTTTAGGGGAATGACACGCATCGTAAGCAAAGGTACTCATTTCATTGAATTCAAAGGTCATTACATCAAGGAGGGCAAGGTCAGCTGAGACCTCGCCGGAATTATTTGGGATAGAAAGAGTAGACTTAACAAGAGACTCAGGATTGGACTCTATAACAGAAAGAGGGTCGGCCTCAGATCCTAAAGACTCGCCTACAGAATTAGACTCAGACTCGGACCCAGACGACTCAGATTCATCAAACATAGGACCTTCGCCAGCGGTTACTTCCAACTTCTCTCCATTTGGCGTCGTGATCTTTACTGTCTTACACCATCCCTTTGAAACATTATCAACCTGGACGATTAACTCAGAGGGGTCAAAGTCCTTGCTTGATATAACAGCTTGAATGAGCTTGGAATCATAATTACAAACAGGTTTGGATTCATTCTTTTCTAGTCCAAAAAGAAGGTTTAAGTTTAAATCATCAGAGCTTGGACTACCTATTTTCTTAGTTGTGAAGAGTTCATCACCTTCATCGATGAAGTCACATTCAAGGACATCTCAAACCCAGGCTCACACTTTCTATTGTGGACGAAAGGCTCAGGGAATTCATAGCATGGAAAGTCTTCCCCTTCTTTGATATAGTGGCCATTGTGAGTAAATGGATATGGGTCCATCGCCATTTCTATCTTCATGATTTGAGCATTATTGCGAGCCTTCATTTTCAAGAGAGCTTGTTTCACATCTTCCTTTGTTAGCTTAAATCCCAAGCCAAAGGTATCTTTCTTAAGTGCACCAGGATGGCCCCAAAGTTTAGCCATTTTCTTTTTGAGTCCGAGGGTCATTCCAGGGAAATGCCCTTGCTTCTTCATAATAGCATTAACATTTGTATTTGAATAAGGATCAAAGTCAAGGTGACACTTGTCCTTTTCTCTAATCGTGAGAACATCATCCAGCAAAAACCATTAGAGATCTTCATGTTCTTCGTCATGTTCGACATGGACGATGGAGGTATCGATAACTTGAATGCGCATGGGGGAGGCATCAATGGTAATTGGAACCCCTCCAACTATGGCTTTCACTTTTTTGGTGCAACGAAGATGGGATCGCCTTAGCTCATGAAGCCAAGGACGATCTAACAACAGATTGAAAGAAGCCTGAATGTCCACCACCTGAAACTTGGTGCGATGTTCAATGACTCCAATACTTATGTTTTGCATGATACTACCCACGGCTTAACGGCGAGTATTATCATAAGCACGAATCCCTTGAGTAGAGGGAGTCAATTCTTATTTTCTTATGCCCAACTTCTTTGTAGTGCGGAGTGGGCATACATTGATTGCAGAGCCATTATCAACCAGGCTCATAGGAACATTCATTTGCCTACACACCAAAGTGAGGTGTAAGGCCTTGTTATGTTGGTCCCCATTGGGAGGCAGATCCTTGTCAGAGAAGGAAATCAGATTGCTAGTATTTGGCAATTTAGTAGTGAGAAAGTTGACTAGTCCTTGAGGAGTCATATCATCATTAACTCCTATTTTCACCAGAGCATTCATCATAGCCTTTCGATGCTCGTGAGAGGTGGCCAAAAGTTTCCATACATTCATTTACACCTTGGTCTTTGTAATTGTTTGACCACATTGTTGCTCACATGGTCGATGAGATCAACTATTGGTTGTGCTTGCGCTGGAGGTGGACTAAGGTGTTGCAACCGTCCACTTCTGGTGAGAACCTTGACCTTAGAGTCTCCCCAAACAATTTCACTTGTGCCAAGAGACGAACAGGCTATATCTTTGAGATAGACATCTTCATCATCACTATCCCAAATTCCATTTACTTCTTCATAGTTCGAGATGAGTACAACTTCCGGCAGAGGTTCATTCACAGGTTAAA
Source organism: Chenopodium formosanum (assembly GCA_024500155.1). Classification (NCBI taxonomy): domain Eukaryota; kingdom Viridiplantae; phylum Streptophyta; class Magnoliopsida; order Caryophyllales; family Amaranthaceae; genus Chenopodium; species Chenopodium formosanum. The sequence goes on along the minus strand of JAMXMD010000236.1, from coordinate 137,454 downwards.
TGAGTATTGACGGATCAAAGGAGACTTCATCTCCCATGATAGCCAAAGCATTAGGAAGAGGACCTGTTTGAATGTTAGGCTTCTTTCCCCCTGGAAGGACAGGAAGTTGATTAGCATTAATCAGGTTTTAGATCGCATCTTTCAACCTCTAACACTTCTTAGTAGTATGACCCTTGCCTTGATGAAAATTGCAATAAGCATTTGGGTAATAGCTAGCAGTTTAGTTCTCAAGTCGAGGATCTGGAAAAGGTCCAATTGGCATAATCATTCCTTGACTAAGCAAGTGATCAAAAGCAGCATCATAAGTCATTCCCAAAGGCGTGTAAACCCTCCTTTGCCTTTGGAATCTTTGAGGGGGACCATTAAGAGCCAGCACATCATTGATATTGACATTGTTGGTAGCATTATTGGGCTTGGAAGACGAAGAAGGAATGTCGTTCTTCTTGTTTTTTCTAGTGTTGTTATTATTGTTGCTACTAGCAGTCTTCATCAGTTCATCTTTGATGTCGATTCCAATATCATACACAGCTTCGAAGGTGCTCAAGGCAGAAACTTCAAATGTTGCTTGTACTTATGAGTCAAATTTACAATAAATAGGCGAAGCATCTCTTTTTCCTTGGGAGGATCCACCAAGAGCGCAACTGTTTCTCTCCACCTGCTTAGGTAAGTAGTGAAGCCTTCATTCTCCTTCTATTTGAGAATAAAGAGTTTATGTTCAAAAGTCTTGGCTTGAATGTTACACTCGTAACGATTCATAAAGCTTTAAGTAACGTCCTCCTAGGTCGCAACATGTTTGGTTTCTAGAGAGTAGAACCACTGTTGACAAGCATGCTCCAAGGAAAGAGGGAACACATTAGGGAAGAGTGTCACATATAATCCCTTGAGAGCCATGGTCGCAAAAAAGGCCTTCAAGTGGAAAAGCGAATTACCAGTAGGCTTGAACTTGGGAATGTCAACAGTGGAAAATGTTGGGGTTTGGTAAGTCCAACTTACCGCGGAAACGACCCCGACCCAAAGAACCACTGGCAATGAATAGAACCATAAAGCATAATAATTAAACACAAAGGGATAAAATCAGAATTTACCTTTGACGGGTGTTTCGCCCGACCTAATGAGCTCTTACTTGAAAGCTTTAGCTATGAAAATATTGAACATTTAGCGTTATACACACACAAAGGATGAACACCGATTTTTTTAGGTCCGCTACCTTGGAGGTAGCAAGGTCCGACCAAAACCCAAGTGATTAAATAAGTTCAAAGGTTTTCACAATGGTGATGCCTTTTTCAACTCTCACTCAAATGATTTTCCCAATACCGTAACTTGGGTATTAATAGGAAAAACAAGAGACTGAAAAAGCTCTCCCATTAATGTAGGAGAATTTAATTTTTCCATTTTATTTTAAAGCTAAAATAAAGTTAATAATCAAACTAGTAATAAATCAACATCCCCTTAAGCTCCACTAAAGTCGCGCCACATGGCACCACACTTGGGCACCAAGGCACCCAAGGTGGGCTGCCATGCCCGGCTGCCAGCAGGCCCAGCACAAGCGTGCGGGCTGCTGGCGCTGCTAGCCAGCGAGCCCAGTAGCTTGTGCGGGCTACTCGTGCTCTTAACCAGCGAGCCACGCATTAAAGATGCGGGCTGCTGCTCCTTGCGCGCCTTGGTCCATCGTGGCAAGCCTTGCGATGCTTGCATTGGTGCGCTAGCACGCACTAGCCAGCCTAGACTCGGCTTGGTGCGCATGGTAGCCACCATACTATATCAAATGCCCTTAGCACTCGGTTTGCTCAGGGCATTTTGATGCTAGGGGTATTTTGGTCTTGTTGATTTATTATTATTTTCATGTCTCGTCTTTTACTATTTTGACTCGACTTCCGACGCTCGGTTTCGACGCTCTGAGCTCGAATTTTCGACATCTGGATATTTAACACTCGGGCGACATATTAATTTCTTCTGAATTAATTCGTCAAGTCGGTTCGTATATTTGATAGGGTGTGACCCGAAGGGTTCAATCAAGATTAAGCTGTAATATTAATTATACATTAATATTACTGATCGGAAGCGGCCTCCACCCAGGCATTTCGATCACTTAACCTTACTAAATATATTAGCTTTCTTATAATTATGAACCCGCTATCAGAATAATACACTTGTTCAAAGGACACCATTCCTTTCAATCTCCCACTTGTCCTTCCGGACAAGTGAGCATTTAGTCTATAGCCCCTTTCTTTTGTCTCTTCATGTCTCTTCATGAACTATAAGCTAAGAATATTTCGTCATCCTTATTACGTACAGAAGTGTTTCTCAATTTCTAGTCCGACTGTCAATAAACAGATGATTTCTAAAATCCATCCGAGCACGACCATGAATTTTTACAGTCTCGCTCTACGAGAGGCCTTGTATACAACAAAGACATCTTCCCTATATTAGTAGGGAGACATTCCCAGTCTTGTAATGTAGCTCCTCTTATTGAGAGGACCTAGTTGGCCCAGTGTTGCCGTTATAATCCCCTATTATGGCAGACGTTTGACAACATCAAAGCAGACTAGTACTCAAACAAGAGAACTCACAATAATCATGGTCAAGGAAATAGGTCCCGATAGCCATAATGAGAAGTATACTTATGACGATTTTTAATCTCTTAAAGTATTTTCATAGGTCGATCCAGTATGGTTCTAAACCAATACCTGTGCAAATGATTTATGACAATCATGTCTTTGTAGCACAAGAAACAGTGCTATAAATCAGACTACACACTAATCTCAATTGGTCATTAATCGTCCATCGTTTAAATGACCTCGATTAGGGATAATTTTTTATTATAATATTTAATGTTCACTTAATAGGTCTTTCGTTACCAAGACTGTTCTTGATACCCTATTTTGAATATTCCAAGAATCAAATGCACTCATTATTTAACCCTAAACCACTATTAAATAACAAACGGAGTAATAAAATATTGCATGAAATTTATATTACTGCAAAACTTGAATGATTTTTCTTAGTGTCTTATATTAAATGTTAAAAATTTAACTAAAACACTAAACAAGGAAATCAACATAGATGAAAACATCACGCAAGTGGTGAAAGTTAATCAACATAGATGAAAACATCATGCAAGTGGTGAACCAAGGAAACCGTCATCCTAACTCAAGTTCTTACAATGAAACCTTTAAAAGGATAGCTACATCTAATACACCTGTGTACTTGGAAAAGGAGGACCCAGCTAGTCTTGATAACTAGATTGGGGAGTTTGACAAGCTGTTTGACGCCATCAATTTCCCAAGTGAGTTCATAGTGAATAATGGTGCTTTTTATCTAAGGGAGGAAGCTAATTTGTGGTGGAACCAAAAGATGGATGAGTTGTTGAAGAGGTCTAACTTTGGGTGGGATGAGTTAAGGAAACCTTAAGGAAGAAGTTTTACCCTTCCTATCCGAGAAAGCAGAAGTGTATGGAGTTTACCAACCTGAGAATGGGGGACATGACTATCAGTGAGTAGTACAACAAGTTCATGGAGTTAATGAGATTTTTACCTAAAGTTATCCCAACTGAAACCATCAAAGCTGAGAGATTTGAGCAAGGCCTAACCTTGACCCTCAAAGGGAAGCTAGGGGGAAATAATTTTGAGACCCAAGATGAAGTCTATGGCTGTAGGCGTCGCTCAAAGTACGCCTACGATAAAGCATGTGGTGAATATGCTTGGCACTCATAGGAAGTGGGAATTGACATATACGGTAAGGGACACGATTAGGGACAAGGAAAGTAGGGAGCCGCCAACAAGTTTTTAAGGAACTTGTAAACCGTTCATGGATCATAAAAGGCAACCACGATAAAGGGACAACGAAGGCAACAACGACTGACCCGTGAAGGTTACACCCTATTCATAATCCATGAGATTACTAACTCCATATGGTTCGGAACCACGAAAGGAGGATCGGGGATGATGGTACGAAGTGAGTCATGGAGTCACATTCGCCCGTATAGGCCTGTACTCGATTCTTATAGTGAAAAGTGATTCCTGCGATCTCAAAGGCATACAAACAAAATATTCAATTCGCTCAAAACTATTATTATGCTAAATTGGTTAATTATTAATGCAACACATAATTCTAAAATATTTGTGATCACTTGATTAAACAACAAGATTAAAAAGGAACTTAAACTGGTTGTCCAAATTATCTTATTAGTCGTGATTTCCAATTACATATTCCCTTTAAACATGCAATATAGTGATCAATAATAACAATAGCATAAACATTAATATTGGAAGCAATTTAACAATAATAGCGTTAGTCAAATCAAATATATATAAAATAACCCTAATCACGATACTAGCAATAAGAAAATAAAATAAGAGTAATTAAATTAGTTAATTACTCACATTCCGCGCGTTCCTTTAAGTTGCTACATCATGAATAAATTGTTAGTAACTTCAATAAAAAATATAAAGCAAATTAAAATTAAATTAAATAAATATAGATTTGATTTGGTCCAAACCCTCGGTTAATTATACCTTTCACGTCTCGGTTTAAGTATAGAACTTTGGGTATTGTATAGACTCCTTGGAGTGCTTAAGGGAAGAATAATGGAAGAATAGGGAGGATAGTGTTTAGGCTAAAGAGGAAGAAAGAAAGATTTGATGATCAATATTCTTGATGATTGGAAATGGGGAGATATGACCTCTATTTATAGGGAAAAAAAAGGGTCGAAGAATCAAGAAAGGATAAGAATTCGAATAGGATAAAACTCTTGCGATAGACAGCAGTTTTTGCGGTTTTTATTTTTATCATATCTTTTGATCCAGAAATAGGAATAAGATAAATAAGATATCATTGGAAAGATCTTGAAGTCTAATTTCTAACCCAATTAGAATCAGATTAAAATATTTTGTAGAACAAAATATTTAGCCAAAATAGTGAAACAGTGTCAGTTTTTGATAGAGTTTGACATTTTATTCATATCTTTTCTGTTATAGCTTGGAATTGATATTATAATATATCATTGGAAAGATAATTTCAAGGGATATCCAACCATATAAAATTTGGATAAAAAATATGATGCACGAAAATAATATCTGTATATCTTTGAACATCTTTCAATTCGGATATAAATAGGATTTTCAAAAAGAAAACTTTTATTCAATTTCAAACTCGTTAATCTTATCTTTTCAAAACGGATAATTAAGATATTTTAGAAACTTATAGAAGCTTCCAATTAATCCTAATTGGTTTAGGAATGAGATTAAATAATTTGGACCCTCCACATGATCATTGGGTCGTTGGTAAGGTGGGCTTAGGTTCGGTTTGGGCTCAGTTTAATATTTTGGTCATAACTTATTCGTTATAACTCGAATTTGGGCTTATAATACATCGTTGGAAAGCTCTTTTAAAGCCCCATCCAACTATTCAATCATTGGACCCAGATTATGGACCAAAATAAACAAGATTAAACGTTTTTATAAAAAGGACACAAAATGAATGATTTCAAAGGACACAAAATGAATTATTTTGGGTTTAAAGGCACGAAAAGAGGAAAATAAGTTATGGTTTAGGGAAATGGGATAGAATTGGGTTGGTTTATGAAATGGAAATATGGATTTAAGCACTCCAAAAATTAAATACTCAACCCGACCAATAATGGCGGTGAAAGGTTGTTCATCATCGGGTTTGGTTTTGGGGAGACATTTTTAGGTGTCTACAGAAGCCCCCACTTTGACTGAGTTTGTAGAAACGTCAGTTTTAAAAACGATAGTCAAAGTAGTCAATAGGGACGGAGAATGATTTAAGACGTTCTGCGATCCTAAATCACTCTGTATACGCCGATACCTGTAGAAAAATGTTAATTCTACAAATAAAAGTGTAAAAAGATAGAATACGTATCTGGCACCAGTGTATCGGTGGCAAATGAGTTGGCAGCTTCCTATACTTGAAGGAATCCACCGGATGACGTTTGTTGAAACGCTTTCCATGCCTGAGGAAAGCCGACTAAGGAATTTGGTAGCTTTCTAAGCCTGAAGACACCTACCAGATGATACTTTCCATGCCTGAGGAAAGTCGACGTATGAATTTGGTGTCATTCTATGATTGAAGAAATCCATCGATGATGCTTTCCATGCTTAAGGAAAGCCGACTTGGCAGTTTTCTATACTTGAAAAAAAATCCACCGATAACGCTTTCCATGCTTGAGGAATGCCGACTTGGCGGTTTTCTATACTTGAAGAAAAATCCACTGATAACACTTTCCATGCTTGAGGAAAGCCGACTTGGCAGTTTTCTATTCTTGAAGAAATCCACCGGATAATACTTTCCATACTTGAGGAAAGTTTTTAGATGATGAGATTGCAAGTCTCTATGTATCGAGAACCTTGCGCCGTGAAATGATGGTGGTTCGATTGTCCCCGAATGTGGGATGTAGATGGTCCGCTTGTCCCCGGATGTGGGTTGTAGTTGGTTCGCTTGTCCCCCAACGTGGGCTGTAGATGGTCCGCTTGTCCCCGGACGTGGGATGTAAATAGTCCGCTTGTCCCCGGACGTGGGCTGTAGATGGTCCGCTTGTCCCCGGACGTGGGCTCTAGTTTGTTTTCTTGTCCCCGAACGTGGGCTGTAGATGAAACCTGCAAAAATAAATTTGCCAATGGACTCATATATGATGTGATTGACTTGACCACTAACTTGACCAAGTTTGACTTGATGTGACATGACATGTGTATGACTTGTGAGTGTGTGTGTGTATATGTGTGTGTGCAGATACAAGCAAACGAAGATGCAAAAGCAAAAAATTTCCGTCAATTTTTTTATGAGTGGAGGGTACCGACTTTCTCCCGAAAAAGAAAGATGTGAAAACTAAACTTTTATATTCGAACTTCCCTCGATGAGAAAATTTTGAAAAAGTTTGTTTAAACTTCCCCAAAAGATAAGACGCGAAAAAAAGGAAAGAAGTTTTGAACTTCCTTGTTGAGCAAGACAAAATGAATCGCATGGATTGAATTGTTTTTCTTGAAAGTAATGTATGCATGATGCATGTCCTTAGGCCAGGAGGCTAAGGACAATTACATCATGTGACACGATGAATGAACTTAGGTCATCGAGCTAAGCATCATTTATGGTGTAAAGAAACGATCTTGAACGTCACTTAGGTCTGGAAGCTAAGCACGTATACAGATGAAGTGATTATTGCATAATGAACGTTCCCTAGGTCAAGGAGCTAAGCACGATATGCTTTGTATGATTAAAAAACATTGATATATAAATGTTTCTCAGCACATTATGCGATGCAAGAAACAATGAATATTGCTGAGGTCAGGAAGCTAAGCAAGTATACAATGTTTCTTCTAATGAATGTTGTCTTTAAATATGATGAAACATGCACAGTGTTGAAACAAGATTTCATGATAAAGGGCTCTTACAGGGAAAGATGATTGATATGGATATGGATGTGTGAGTGAAGTTTGTGAATGTGATACGAAGGCTGGCTGCAGGGTTATAGGATGGAAAGAGATGCAAGAAGAGTCAAAGGTGATGACTCTTTAAGCTGGGTAGGCTAAATGATGTGGGTTCAAGCCCCCAAGTCTAGCTCTAAATGGGTAGGGGTAAGCATTGGATATATTCTTTGACTCGATCATGCATGGATATGAATATGAATGTGGCCGCACCTCGATATGAGGTTGCCTATGTATCCGTTTGGAATCAGGCCGAACGTAGCTCTAACCGAACTTTGTACAAATGTATGTACACCTCAAAGAGGTCTTTCAAGGGTTGTAATATGGTTAAGTTGATGGTTTAAAGAAGAAAAAGGTATAAGGCTCAAGACCCGAGAGAATCCCCAAGATGTGTAATTGTGAATTTGAAAATTTTGAATTTTGCAAGTTTATTTTCATTTTTTTTTTTTTTTTGAATCAATGTGGGAAATCTCAGATCATGCGGTCCATCACTAACTTAGCATTCATGTTTCTCAGGCACGGTACCAAGTACTCGATGAGAGACGCAATTTGAGACGTGTTCATATAAAAAACATTGGAACACTTGCCCTTAGACATTGTTTTATTGTTGCTTTGCTACTGTATTTTTTTACTTGCTTTTTGAATGTTATACAATTACACACCTTCCCATCCTAGGTTTAAGTGAATGTGGGTTGAATAAAAAAAGGTTAACCGTTAGACGAGGCTCAAAGTGGTTGATGAAGAAATGGAATGTGTGCTTGAATGGTTAATAGGAAATGACAGGGTTGGAAAGGTGTCTCAAATCATTGGTGTACCTTGTGTTTAGTTCGGCAATTGATTTTTTTTTCGGCGAATGACATGATCGAATGCGAAGGAAAGAAATGATCATTGATGGAACATGACATATAGACATAAGGATAAGGAGAACCTATGCTAGACTTATTCGGGGAAAAGGGTTAAAACAAAAGAAAAAAACATGAAATCTTGTATGGAAACTTGTCTTGTGCTTCGTTTTCATGGTTGCTTATGAATTACTTGTTACCGCCAAGAGGAACAAGAAGTTTGTTATTGCTGATGCTTTGATTGGAAGAAAAGAAGGAAGGAATGACGTTCCCCTTATTCTTCCAACTCTTGCCTAGTGATTCTTGCACTCGAGTACTATGGAACAAAATGAGCTCACTTAATTCATTGACTCAGTACTCGGATTGGAAAGAAAGAGTGTATGAAAGAATTTTGAAAACCAATGGGGAATACTCCACCCATTCCTATTACGACGGAAAACGACGCATGCATGGTCCTAGTATACGATCATAAACAATATAGTGCATTACTCGAAGACAAAGTGTGTGCAACGACTCAACATGTGTGATTAGGTGAGTTTATTAAGACTCGTGGTATGATCGCATGGCTAGACATGAGGACGTTGTGAAAAACGAAGGACCCAATGCCCAAATAGCATGGAAAACTAAAAGACAAACTAACTTGATTAATTTCGTCAAATTTTAATGTTTATGCTATTTAATAGGTGAAAACGGTCCATTGAAATCATTAGTCATAAATAAGATTAACTACAATCAAAGACAAAGAACACATGTTAATGTTAGCACAAAAGTCGATCACAAGAAACTAGGAAGAGGACTAGAATTCTAGAAGAGTTAAGACTCATGGGTATCAAAATAAAAACCTATAATCCTATGTTATACGAGTTGACACGGATTAAAGGACTTAGCTAAGACTAGCTTGACATGAATTTTTTTTTTAAAAAAATAAAAATAAACAAGGTAACGCTAAAAAGACATCTAAACTGGATAGGCTGTACTATATCGGTTATAACTTTTTATCTGTGACTCTGATTTGGACGAAACCAACTCTAAATCAAAGATAAAACTCAGGGCTACAGATCCATATGTGGAACGACACGTAACTCTTTATAGAACTCTGGCTATGACCAAAACAAGTTGACTCTTGTGCAGTATACGGGAATAAAAATCCGGGTGACTCAAAAATTAAAAAAAAAATCTATGGCTCGACTCTAATAATAAAAAAAAAGGTTTGATAAGAGAAAAAAATAATTAAAAAATGCACATATAAGCATATTGTCACGCATGATGCAATGAAGTTCGCAATCTAAAGTCAAGTTCTATGTTCGACTATGGTCAAGCTTTTGGGTGTCAAAGGGTACCATGGTTAAGAGTTTGGACGCGTTAGCAAGGCAGCCTCCCTTGAGGGTGTATGCCAACGGGCGGCTCCGCGAGTTCGTGATGAAATCGAACTCGACTCCATGGTTTGGGTGGATTTAAAAACTTGGATGAACCCTTATTGCCATGAGCTTTTTCGGGTTGATAGAGCATAAATCCCCCGGGCTAGCCACATACGTAGAACACGTACTATTGTGGTAAAATAGGTAAGCTAAAATGCATATGCATATGTGACAATGCCAATTAAATCACAGGAATATTTTTCAAGAATCTTTCATGTCTCATCCACTCATCTCAATTAAATACCGATCACTCAAATCGATAAATAACCAAGAATCCTCCCCAGTGGAGTCGCCAAATTGTAGGCGTCGCTCAAAGTGCGCCTACGTTAAAGCATGTGGTGAATATGCTTGGCACTCATAGGAAGTGGGAATTGACATATACGGTAAGGGACACGATTAGGGACAAGGAAAGTAGGGAGCCGCCAACAAGTTTTTAAGGAACTTGTAAACCGTTCATGGATCATAAAAGGCAACCACGATAAAGGGACAACGAAGGCAACAACGATTGACCCGTGAAAGTTACATCCCATTCATAATCCATGAGATTACTAACTCCATATTGTTCGGAACCACGAAAGAAGGATCGGGGATGATGGTACGAAGTGAGTCATGGAGTCACATTCGCCCGTATTGGCCTCTACTCGATTCTTATAGTGAAAAGTGATTCCTGCGATCTCAAAGGCATACAAACAAAATATTCAATTCGCTCAAAACTATTATTATGCTAAATTGGTTGAATATTAATGCAACACATAATTTTAAAATATTTGTGATCACTTGATTAAACAACAAGATTAAAAAGGAACCTAAACCGGTTGTCCAAATTATCTTAAATCGTGATTTCCAATTACATATTCCCTTTAAACATGCAATATAGTGATCAATAATAACAATATAATAAACATTAATATTGGAAGCAATTTACCAATAATAGCATTAGTCAAATCAAATATAAAATAACCCTAATCACGATACTAGCAATAAGAAAATAAAATAAGAGTAATTAAATTAATTAATTACTCACATTCCGCACGTTCCTTTAAATTGCTACATCATGAATAAATTGTTAGTAAATTCAATAAAAATATAAAGCAAATGAAAATTAAATTAAATAAATATAGATTTGATTTGGTCCAAACCCTCGGTTAATTATACCTTTCACGTCTTGGTTTAAGTATAGAACTTTGGGTATTGTATAGACTCCTTGGAGTGCTTAAGGGAAGAATAATGGAAGAATAGGGAGGCTAGTGTTTAGGCTAAAGAGGAAGAAAGAATGATTTGATGATCAATATTCTTGATGATTGGAAATGGGGAGATATAACCTCTATTTATAGGGAAAAAAGAGGGTCGAAGAATCAAGAAAGGATAAGAATTCGAATCGGATAAAACTCTTGCGATAGACAGCAGTTTTTGCGGTTTTTGTTTTTTTCATATCTTTTGATCCAGAAATCGGAATAAGATAAATAAGATATAGTTGGAAAGATCTTGAAGTCTAATTTCTAACCCAATTAGAATCAGATTAAAATATTTTGTAGAACAAAATATATAGCCAAATTAGTGAAACAGTGTCAGTTTTGGATAGAGTTTGACATTTTATTCATATCTTTTCCGTTATAGCTTGGAATTGATATTATAATATATCATTCGAAAGATAATTTAAACGTCTATCCAACCATATAAAATTTGGATGAAAACTATGATGCAAAAAAATAATATCTGTCTATCTTTGAACATCTTTCGATTAAGATATAAATAGGATTTTCAAAAAGAAAAGTTTTATTCAATTTCAAACTCGTTAATCTTATCTTTTCAAAACAGATAATTAAGATATTTTAGAAACTTATAGAAGCTTCCAAATAATCCTAATTGATTTCGGAATGGGATTAAATAATTTGGACCCTCCACATGATCATTGGGTCGTTGGTAAGGTGGGCTTAGGTTCGGTTTGGGCTCAGTTTAATATTTTGGTCATAACTTATTCGTTATAACTCGGATTTGGGCTTATAATAAATCGTTGGAAAGCTCTTTTAAAGCCCCATCCAACTATTCAATCATTGGACCCAGATTATGGACCAAAATAAACAGGATTAAACGTTTTTATAAAAAGGACACGAAATGAATGATTTTAAAGGACACAAAATGAATTATTTTAAGTTTAAAGGCATGAAAAGAGGAAAATAAGTTATGGTTTGGGGAAATGGGATAGAATTGGGTTGGTTTATGAAATGGAAATATGGATTTAAGCACTCCAAAAATTAAATACTCAACCCGACCAATAATGGCGGTGAAAGGTTGTTCATCATCGGGTTTGGTTTTGGGGAGACATTTTTAGGTGTCTACAGAAGCCCCCACTTTGACTGAGTTTGTAGAAACGTCAGTTTTGAAAACGATAGTCAAAGTAGTTGATAGGGAGGGAGAATGATTTAAGACGTTCTGCGATCCTAAATCACTCTGTATACGCCGATACCTGTAGAAAAATGTTAATTCTGCAGATAAAAGTGTAAAAAGATAGAATACGTATCTGGCACCAATGTATCGGTGGCAAATGAGTTTGGCAGCTTCCTATACTTGAAGGAATCCACCGGATGACGTTTGTTGAAACGCTTTCCATGCTTGAGGAAAGCCGACTGAGGAATTTGGTAGCTTTCCAAGCCTGAAGAAACCTACCGGATGATATACGGTAAGGGACATGATTAGGGACAAGGAAAGTAGGGAGCCGCCAACATACGTAGAACACGTACTATTGTGGTAAAATATGTAAGCTAAAATGCATATGCATATGTGACAATGCCAATTAAATCACAGGAATATTTTTCAAGAATCTTTCAAGTCTCATCCACTCATCTGAATTAAATACCGATCACTCAAATCGATAAATAACCAAGAATCCTCCCAAGTGGAGTCGCCAAATTGTAGGCGCCGCTCAAAGTGCGCCTACGTTAAAGCATGTGGTGAATATGCTTAGCACTCATAGGAAGTGGGAATTGACATATACGGTAAGGGACACGATTAGGGACAAGGAAAGTAGGGAGCCGCCAACCAGTTTTTAAGGAACTTGTAAACCGTTCACGGATCATAAAAAGGCAACCACGATAAGGGACAACGATAGGCAACAACGATTGACCCGTGAAGGTTACACCCCATTCATAATCCATGAGATTACTAACTCCATATGGTTCGGAACCACGAAAGGAGGATCGGGGATGATGGTACGAAGTAAGTCATGGAGTCACATTCGCCCGTATTGGCCTCTACTCGATTCTTATATTGAAAAGAATTCATGTGATCTCAAAGGCATACAAACAACAATTCAATTCGCTCCAAACTATTATTTAATTAAATTGGTTCAATATTAATGCACACATAATACTAAAATATTGGTGATCACTTTTTTATACGCCGATACCTGCAGAAAAATGTTAGTTCTAGAGATAAAAGGGTAAAAGGATAGAATACGTATCTGACACCAGTGTATTGATGACAAACGGATTTGGCAGCTTCCTAAGCTTGAAGGAATCCACCAAGTGACATTTGTTCAAACGCTTTCCATGCTTGAGGAAAACCGAATGAAGAATTTGGTAGTTTTCTAAGCCTGAAGAAACCTACCGGATGACACTTTCCATGTTTGAGGAAAGTTGACGAATGAATTTGGTGTCATTATATGCTTGAAGAAATCCACCAATAATGCCTTCCATGCTTGAGGAAAGCCGACAAAGGAATTTGGCGGTTTTCTATACTTGAAGAAAAATCCACCGATAATGCTTTCCATGCCTGAGGAAAGCCGACTTGGCGGTTTTCTATACTTGAAGAAAAATCCACCGATAATGCTTTCCAAGCCTGAGGAAAGCCGACTTGGCGGTTTTCTATACTTGAAGAAAAATCCACCGATAATGCTTTCCAAGCCTAAGGAAAGCCGACTTGGCGGTTTTCTATACTTGAAGAAAAAATCCACCGATAACGCTTTCCAAGCCTGAGGAAAGCCGACGATTGCTGAAATTTATAAGTGTATGATGGTTCGATTGTCCCCGAACGTGGGCCGCAGATGATTCACACCTTTAAGTCGATTATCCGACCATATTAAGTGCTTATAATGCCGAAAAATAGACTTTGATGCTTGCTAGGGGTAAAATGGTAATTTTAGTCCCCTTTAAGTATCAGTTAGAATTTTCCGCGTAATTCCAGCGAAAAAGAACCGCCCAATAATCTCCAAAAAATCATTCAAACTGGTCAAAAACGCCAGGAATATTCGCTGACAATGTGCAGAGCTGCCGTGACACGGTAACTTCTCCCGTCAGACGGGATGAAATCCCATGTCACGGGAATATTTTGCATATAATTTTTTTTTTGCTATTTGAATTGGTCAACGCGTGAATCATTATGCTTTTTATCGACGAATCCCAGCGCGCCACGTCATTAGTGTACCGTTAAACGATAACGGTAACCGTGGCACGGTGAATGGGGTTCGTAACGGTTACTTTTTTGGCTTTAAATTCACACTTTTGCTTCATTTCTTTCACTATTTAGCCATTTCCTTATTCATCTCCTCTCTCTATCTTCTCCATTTTCATCTTCTTGCTCACACAAATTGCCGCGCCACGGTTAAGAAAACCGACGGTCGTCCAGCCTCATTGTGACACGGTAACGGCAACCGTGACACGACGGTTCTTTTTTTTTTCTTTATTTTTTTTTTATTTTTGCTTCTGCTGTGAGCTGCTGCTACTGTTATTCGCTGCTGCTTACTGCTGTTGTTGTTGCTGTTGTTCGTTGGTGCTGCTGCTGCACGATAGGGCTCCGGCGACCTCTGTTCTTCCCGTGACACGGGATTTGGTCCTCGTGACACGTCGATCTTCCACCGAGCCGCGGCCAAGCTCAACCGTGTCACGGCGGCTGCGCAGATCTTCGAAGTTTTTCGAGCTTTTAGAGCTCAAATTTCCACCAATTTTGCTCTAATTTCTTGCTATTTTCCTCATTTTCGACTCTCTACATGCATCCATGTAAATTTCCTTTTATTTTTGTCTCGAATTTGCTTCAAACAAGTAATTTCATGAAAAAAACCCTTAAAAATCAATTTGGGGATTTTTGATTCTGAGGTTTTATGTTGAAATTCTTGCCATGATTTTACTTGTATATGTATGTATGTGTGTTTGTGAAAAATTTGAGACAGAAATTGCATGATTTGATGGAGAATTGAGCAAATCACCATTTTTGGGTACTACTTTGTGAAATGATGTTCATGTTACTCCTTTGTACTTGAAATGGGGAAAAAATGGTGGTAAACCTTGTGAAATATTTCATGATGTGTTGATTCATTGTTTTTGTGCAACCTCGAAACATATTTTGCGTATGTACTATATTGTCATGGAGAACATAGTATCATGCGGCTAGGAGAACTGTAGTATTAGTTTGTCATGGAGAAACTAAATACCATAATACCATAATTTTGCCAATTTTTAGCCTGGAGGTAAAAATTTAGCGTATAATTCGATAAATAACTAAATAACTTAGGAAATGATGCTAAATATTTAGATCTTTATTTTCATAAAAATGCAACTTGAATTAAACGTCTTAGGAAATGATGCTAAGCATTTAGATTTTTATAATAACATGTCTAGGCGACGAGATTGCGATCTTTCTACCCTCGGTCGGCGTCGGGCTTTTCGGGAGGACACTCCCACCATTCCTGAGGGTATGGACAAAGATGCGAGCCTCGGGCATCCGCGAGTAGAGGTAGGTGGGTTCCACCTCCGTGCACTCCAGACAAGTTGGTTTTCTGCCGTGAAATCCATGTCTCTCATCGCCCACTCTTCGCCATAGTCGATGGCACGCCTCGCCACCACGGTTCTTGAGCCGGCGATTTGATCCCTCGACTTCACCAGATCATTACGAGGGATCCTGCTACGAACGCTCTATGGGAATCGGCTGGTTTAGTAGATTTCTATACAGCGGTTGTAGGATTTCGCAGCCCCCGGGGTTGCGGTGCGACGGTCGTTCGCGCATTGTTGGAGTATTTCTAGGATACTACCAACACTTTTCATTTTGCATGGGGAAGATGACGGTGACCCCTCTAGACTTCAGTATGATCATCGGGCTGCGCTTCACCGACCGGGCTGTAGCTCAGATGTCTTATCTATCTTGGGGATCGGGTGAGACAGCTGATTTGTTGAGTCCGATCGTTCAGCATATCAGGACCCGACCAGTGTCTCGAGGTGGTCCTAGGAGAGGACGATCGGAGCTGGCTTCAGTTTTAGCTCGTGGCTTCGACATGGAGGATACGTCGGCTGAGCAGCGAGTGCGGATCTTTATCTTGATCCTGATCTCTATGACCCTTTCTCCTGATAGGAGTTCACGCGTACTCCTTTGCTACCTCCCCGCTTTGGTCAGGATCCATGAGATAGGATCCTATAGCTATGCCAGCCTTTGATACGTCGATCTTCTCTTATCGCTACGTCATGGCTGTCGGCAGCTGAATGACGAGTCTCCCATCACCGTCTATGGTCTGTGGAGAGTCGTAGAGGTGATGATCTTTTCCTTTTTTGTTTCACTTTAACTTGTTCGACTCATGTGCTAAAGATTACTTTTCATCGCAGCTATGGTTCTACAAGTACTTCCCAGGCTTGGCTCCTCGCCGGCGTCGTGGAGCGGTCCATGATTTCCCTTTCGGGGCCAGCTGGCGTGATTGAGGAGAGTCGCGGGTGGAGTCTGTCCCTGCACTGCGTGGGCTATTACACCGAGGCACCTCTTCTGTTGGCGTAAGGATTAGTTTTGTTGCTTGTTACTTTCGTTGTTTTCCGTCATTTCACGGCAACTTTTATGGTTTTCAGGTTGCCATTGATGTCCAGTATCGTCCTTGGGTCGGGATGGCTGATCTACCTGAGGCCTTGCGTCTTTCCCCGCACCGCACCATTTTGGTTGGTACCGGACGCTTTGTTTGGTATTTGAGGGAGCGAGTCGTTCGTCAGCATAGCGGCGATCGTTTTGTGGTGCCCTCATCTCCACCAGAGTCGATGCTGGACTCACGCTTGATCAGAGAGTTGATCAACAGGGGGGAGCGCTATACTTTTTCATGGCAGGAGCTTGTACACATGGAGAGTGACTATGCGCGGGACTTGCTTCCCTCTCTGGCTCCTCCACCCCGTCTTCCTGAGGTATGATTTCTTTTGAGGATCTTCTTTACTAGTCTCTGTTTTTAATAGTCGAATTACTTGATTATTCGATCATATTTTCAGACGACTATTTGCCCTGTGGGGAGGATCGAGATTCCTCCTCAGTCTGTCCGCTATCCAGGGCCTATTGGTATCACCAAGGACCATATTGCTGACGCGCCAGAGGGTTACAGACAGGCGTAGGAGTCTCTGCCCAAGGTCTTTGAGCCGGTGAGTTTTCTTTGATGCATTATTCATCCTTTTAACACTGCTTGTTACTGACTTTTCTTTGTTTTATCCTCAGCCTAACCGCCCGGAGATGATGGGACTCATGAAGGTGGTTGAGGCCCTGAAGTATTGCATCATCAAGCTTCGGCGTGGTGCGAGTTGTCGGAGCTCTAGCGACGTTCTTGAGGTATCATTCATTTTTTTACTTCTACCATTTGTTTTATTTTGCATTGTTGACACCTTTTGATTTTGTATCTTTTAGGAGCAACGGAGGTCCCGCTCGCGCTCGAGGCCTAGAGGCTCGGACGAGGAGGAGCTTGGTCGTGGTAGACGATCTCCTGAGATTCACCGGCGTTCTCATTCTCAGCGAGAGCCTCAGGTTACTCAGCCATTTCAGGAGGCTCAGTGGCAGCAGCCTCAGTCTTCTCAACGCTTTCTGGGCCAGAGTCAGGGGCAGCGTCACTCGTTTTCACAGCCTCCACAGCCTGAGCTTGGGTCTGTTTTGACTCCGTTGGATCCTGGTTCATTTTCAGCTCCATTGTCCGGGATTCCTACACCGATGTCAGGCTTGTTCTCAGTTTTGATGTATGGGACGATGCCTTCACCGACGATTCCTGTGTCTTTGAGCCAGTCTACATCGTTTTCCGGCTGGACGGGTCCTGCATTAAGTTTGACAACTGCTGGGGTCATAGGGACTAGTAGGGACACTACTCCCCGTACTCGGATGATGGACGGACTCTTTGGCTCACCGTTCCCATATTCGCAGGGTGGAGATGATACTGATTCTGGCTCTAGAGACTTTAGACCGCAGGTTTTTATTTGTACATACTATGATGACACTTGACATTTTTAATTATTACGACTCTTTTGTACATTATTCACAATTTATGTATCATTACTGTGTGTTAATGTGTGCTTGAGACTCATTGTGTGTGATCGTGTATTTATTAATGACGCGACAAAAAAAATAAGTGGAGTAATGGAGGGTACCGACCTTCCCTAAAAGTAAAGGAAATAAAAAGACAAGCAAAAATAAATAAAATGCTAAAGAAATAAAATAAATAAAATTACCTTCCCAAAAGAAAAAGAAATAAAAAGACAAGCAAAAATAAATAAATGAGAAAATTACCTTCCTAAAAGAAAAGGAAATAAAATGACAAGCACAAATAACTAAAATGATAAAGAAATAAAATATTAAAGTGATGAATAAATAATTAAAATAAAGATAATAATAAAAGAAATAATAATAATAGAGATAAAAAATATAAGAATTTTATTAGAAATAAAACTCTCAGAAAACTGAAAAATAAACGGTGAAAATAAAATTCTATAAAAAAATCCGGATAGATACGGGAAAAGATGAAAAAAGAAAACGTGTGGGGTGCCGTGACACGGCATTGTTCACCGTGTCACGGCAGAACTTGCCGTGTCGCGGCAAAATTTCCCGTGACACGGTAGGACTTGCCGTGTCACGGTACGCGTATTACTCAGCGGTGTGTTTTACGCGTATAGAAGGATAAATTCTGAGCAGTGTCGAGCGCTTTTGCTATAAAATAAGACCAGTTTAATCATGATATGCATAATTACGAAACACAAAATAATTTAGAATTTCATATTTCAATTATCATGTCTCAGAATTTTGACAATACATTGCGTGACTGGTCTTATTCTTTTACCAATGCTGAAAAAAGAGAGTTAGAATTATTTCATGTCAGGGGTTTGCTAACCCTGCGACATGTAGCTATTGAACATGATTTTCTTAGGGCAGCATTAGATTATTGGAGTCCAGAAACACACTGTTTTAAATTTGATTATGATGAAATCTGTCCCCTGCCAGAGGAATTCGGTGCAATCTTTGGATTTCCTGCGAGAAATCTTATTGCCATGCCTACCCTACGTGAATATTATTACCAAGCTTTTGAACGCCATCTAAATCTAACAGATCCAGATTTAAATAGAATTGTGTGTGGTAATGAGGTAAACTTAAAAAAACTTGCTAATTTATATTCTAATCGCCTTATCCCTAAGTCTTATCATGTATATCGTAGAAGGGCATATTTTTTTTGCATGTTTAGCAAGCTTCTATTTGCAAACGGTAGGGTAGGGCATGCTTGTCTAGCGTCTGTGCTTGAACATGTCGAATCTGGAAGATCTCCTATGCCGACGTGCCTTGGAGAAACATTTCGTGGCCTTGACGAAGCAAAAGCTGACCGGAAAGCCATCAGGAAGGGCTCTCTGGTACTGCTGCAGGTAAAAATACGCTCCGAGTAGCCCCCGTGACACAAAACAGGCCCCGTGTCATGGTGGGTATTTGCCGTGACATGGTGAAACTTGCCGTGTCACGGGAATCTGCAAAATGTTTTTTTTTAGCGACTGATTTTATTCTTTTTTTGCAGATTTGGTTGATGGAGTGTTTGGAATTATTTGAAGCCCCCGAAGATGTTGAAAAATATGGCCCTAACGACCTAGTCCGCAGGAAAAAAGAATTACTCTGCGATTATGTCATATGAATATTGGAAAAATTTCTTTGCAAAGAGGGAATTTTTCATTCGTTGGGTGGTGCCTTGGTAGAGGCTTACTAGGATGGTTGGCCCGAATGATACTCCATATTGTCGTGTTCCTAGTATCTCAAAACTGACCTTTTATTGCCCTTCTCGACTGATGCGGCAGTATGGACTTGAACAAATAATTCCCCTCTATAACGATAGTCCTCGTGAAGTATCGTTGCATGAAAGTAACGTTCACAAGTATGAGACTTATTGGATTGGAAGACCTTTGTGGACTGTTTCTGCAAGTGACCAAGCTCCTCCTCCTTTATCTAGTGCATACAAGGCATGGTTGAACCCTAGAAGTAGGAGAGAACGATTTGGATCACGCAAGTCTGATGTGAAGAGTCGTCTTGGAAATATGAAGGCCCCTCCTAAAGATCGTCTAGGTCCGAGAACACAAGGGATTGAGTTTAAGACTCCTATAATGCCAAGAAAGAAGAATTATGTTAAAGGGAAGGGTAAAGAAAAGATTGTCTATAGGGAGAAACGACCGAAAAAATTCAAGAAAGGTGAAAGGGGTGAAAGTTCGACTAGGGGTGTGACGGTTCGGGCTACGAAAGACACATTAATGGTGGAGGCCGACCTTATTGACCAAGAGAAGGATGTTCCTAAAGAGAAGAGAGATTAGATCAATAGTGCTTTGCTTTTTATGATTTATAATTTTTATAAGGCATATGATGCCAATACTTGTAGTCGCATTTATTTTATTAATAATAGCACATTTTTTTGGTCGTGACGCAATGCTTAACTGACGCGCATATTTGATCAACAGAGGGAGGATTTTTATTTTTTTTAAAGTGGTCGGGCCCCCTTGAGGGGTTGCCTACGTATCCAAAAAAGGAATCAGGCTAAACGTAGCTCTATTGGGTCATGAACCCATGCGACTAGGCATAGAATTTCTTGAGTTGATCCAAGTTGGTTAAATTATGGAAGTCGTTACCGTCCATGTCTACCAATTGTGCCGCTCCTCCAGACAGGATGGCTTTAACAATGTACGGGCCTGACCAGTTTGGTCTGAATTTTCCTCTTGGATCTAACACATTTTTACGAAGTGCCTTAAGCACTAGGTCACCCTCTTTGATATTCCTGTTCTTGACTTTTTTATTAAAATG
This sequence comes from Chenopodium formosanum, assembly GCA_024500155.1. NCBI lineage: Eukaryota > Viridiplantae > Streptophyta > Magnoliopsida > Caryophyllales > Amaranthaceae > Chenopodium > Chenopodium formosanum. Next base: position 116,724 of record JAMXMD010000236.1, on the reverse strand, counting down.
TCGCGCCATACGCTGTTGGTAGGTTTGGACATGATGCAAAGCTGCCTAGCGTTTTTCAACAAGTAGGACCAGTTCATCGTATCTTGCTCTAATCCACTCGACTTCATCTAGTTGGCTTTCCAATGCGATTCGAAGAGAAGGGATTTCGAGTTCGATTGGTTGTACAGCTTCAACTCCATAGACCAAAGAGAAAGGGGTAGCCCCTGTTGATGTACAAAAAGAGGTTCGATAACCCCAAAGGGCGAAATGTAGCTTACTTGGCCAATCCTTGTAATTTTCTATCATCTTTTCAATGATAGTTTTCACATTTTTATTGGCTGATTCGACTACACCATTTGTTTGTGGTCTATAAGGTGATGATATGTGATGCTTGATATGATATTTCTGTAATAATTCCGTGCATTCGGCTTGGAAATGTGTTCCAATATTCATGATCATCTCATGTGGTACCCCATAGCGGCATATGATATTTTTCTCAATGAATTGAGCTACATGTTTCGCAGTCACCTTAGCATATGAGGCTACTTCGACCCATTTGGTGAAATAGTCGATTGCTATGAGAATGAATTCATGCCCTTCTTGTCCTGGTGGTGTTATTTTTCTAATGATATCAATGCCCCATGCGGAGAAAGGCCATGGAGAAGTATACTTGTAGAGAAGCGAAGATGGAACATGCTGTAAGTTTGCGTAGACTTGACACTTCATACATTTCTTGACGTATTCGTGACAATCTCTCTCCATAGTAGTCCAATAGTAACCTTGTCGTTAATCTTTTGGACTAACATCTTTGCATTCATGTGCGTTCACCATATACCGACATGAAGGTTTTCCATGGTTTTATGTGCTTCTTTCTTGGCTATGCATAAGAGATTTCTTCCCATTGCAGTTCTCTTGTGGAGTTCTCCCCTGATGAGCACATACTGTGAGGCCAGGAGCCTCAAAGCACGGCGTGCCATTTTATCAGTATTAAGAGGGTATTCTCCTCTTGTCACATAATTAAGGATATATTTATACCATGGCTCTTCATCTTCTTCCTGTGGTTCTTGTTCATTGTCTAGTGCGTGAACATAAGCCGACTCATATCTTCTTTCTATGGTCAGTGGCATTCTGATCGTATCAGTTGGAATACGCACCATTGATGCTAATTTAGCTAGTGCGTCGGCGAATTGGTTTTCTTCTCTTGGCAAATACGTATATTCCACTTCATCTAGTTGCTCCGTGAGAGTTTCTAAATGAGCTTGATACGTAGCGAGACTTTCACTTCTCACTTTCCATCACTTTGAGATTTGATTAATGATTAGTGAAGAATCACCATAGATTATGAGTTTCTTAATTCCCAAGGCGACAACTGTTTCTAACCCCAGAATGCATGCTTCATATTCTGCGGCATTGTTGGTGACATCAAAGTCGAGCTTCATGGAAATTGGGATGTGCTCTTCATTGGGTGATACGAGCAAGACTCCTACACCACATCCCTTTTGGTTTGAAGCTCCATCGAAATAGAGCGTCCAGCTATCATCTTCGGTCATGAGTAAATCTTCGTTAGGGAAATCGTACTCATCTTCTTCTTTTTCATCTTCTTCTAGCGGAAAGTCTGCTAAGAAGTCAGAAACTGCAGAACCTTTGATGGCCTTTTGTGGCACAAATCTCAAGTCAAACTGAGCAAGATTTACTATCCACCTTGATAATCTACCGTTGAGTGTTGCTTTTTCGAACAAGTATTTGAGAGGATCCATCTTGGACACGACATGCTCTGTATGAGTGAGCATGTAATGTTTTAGTTTCTGTGCGGCCCATACAAGTGCGAGACACAACTTCTCAAGTGGTTTGTATCGCGTCTCATATCCTTGAAGTTTCTTGCTCAAGTAATAGATTGCATTCTCCTTGCTTTCGATCTCTTGTGCTAGCATTGCCGCCATCGTTTCTCTTGTGACCGTAAGGTAGAGTCGAAGAGGAAAGTCAGGTATTATTGGCGCTAGCACGGGTGGGTTTGCCAAATATTCTTTGATTTTTTCGTATGCCTTTTGGCAATCGTCATCCCATGTGACTGGGACATTTTTCTTGAGCTTCTTTAATATAGGTTCACATATCGCTGTGAGCTTTGATATGAACCTACTTATATACTGCAACCTTCCAATGAAACCTCGAATTTCCTTCTCATTTTTAGGTGGTGGCTTGGCCATGATCGCCTTTACTTTTGTAGGATCTATTTCACTCCCTCGAGAACTGATCACGTATCCAAGTAATTTGCCTGACGTGATTCTGAATGCACATTTTGCTGGATTCAATATCATGTTGTATTTACGGAGTCTTTCAAAGAACTTGCAAAGTGTAATAATATGGCCTGGGCGACCTTTAGACTTTACGATTATATCATCGACATAGACCTCCACCTCTTTGTGCATCATGCCATGTAACAATGTTGTAGCTGCTCTTTGGTAGGTGGCACCCGCGTTTTTTAACCCGAATGGCATTACCATATCGCAATATGTACCCCATTGCGTGATGAATGTGGTTTTCTCCATGTCTTCTTCGGCCATCAATACCTGATTATATCCGGCGTAACCATCCATGAATGACAGGAGTGCATGGTTTGCTGTATTATCGACCAGAATGTCAATGTGAGGTAGAGGGAACCCTTCTTTTGGGCTTGCTTTATTGAGATCCCTGTAATCAACACACATTCTGACCCTTCCATCCTTCTTTGGAACTAGAACCACATTTGCTATCAATTCCGGATATTTGGATACTCTGATGAAACCTGCGTCCAACTGCTTCCTGATTTCTTCCTTAATTTTGAGAGCCACATCGGGTTTCATACGGCGCAACTTTTGTTTGATAGGCTTCATACCTAGAATGAGTGGTATTGTATGCTGAGCTATATCCCTGTCAATTCCTGGCATATCTTGGTATGACCAAGCAAATCCATCAACAAATTCACTAAGCAAGTTAATTAGCTCTTTGCGTTCATCTTGAATTAGTGTTAATCCAATTTTTACTTCTTTAACAGTCGTATCATTGGAAATGTTAACTGTTTCTGTATCTTCAATAACTACCGTTTTATTTTCGTGTTCTTCCATTGCTTTTATTATTTCTTTGTCATTTTTATCATTGGCAAAGCAATATTGATCAGGGCTAGGGGAATGACACACATCGTAAGAAAAAGTACTCATTTTATTGAATTCATTGGCTAATACATCAAGAGAGGTAAGGTCGGCTGCGACCTCACCATAATTATTAGGACTAGAAAGAGAGGACTCAACAAGAGACTTAGGGTTGAACTCTATAGCAGAAAGAGGGTCGGCCTCAGACTTTAAGGACTCATCTACAGACTTAGACTCAGACTCAGACTCGAACCCAGACGACTCAGACTCATCAAACATAGGACCCTCGCCAGCGGTTATTTCCAACTTCTCTCCACCCGATGTAGTGATCCTTAATGTCTTGCGCCATCCCCTTGAAATGTTGTCAGCTTGGACGATTAACTCGGAGGGGTCAAAATCCTGATTTGCTATGACAGCTTGAACGAGCTCGGAGTTATCATTGCGGACCGTCTTGGACTCATTTTTCTCCATTCCAAAAAGAAGGTTGATTCCTAGATCATCAGAGTTCAGGCTAGCTGGCTTCTCGGTTGTGAATAGCTCTTCGTCTTCATCAACGAAGTCACAATCGAAGAACACCTTGAATCCTGGTTCACGGATCCCATCATGGACGAATGGCTCAGGGAATTCATAGCATGGGAAGTCTTCTCCTTCTTTAATGTACTGGCCATTGAGGGTGAACGGATATGGATCCATGGCCATTTCCGTCTTCGTGATTCAAGCTTTATTGCGAGCCTTCATCTTTAATAAAGCTTGTTTCATATCTTCTTTTGTTGGCTTGAATCCCAAGCCAAAAGTATCCTTCTTGAGTGCACCAGGATGGCCCCAAGATTCAACCATTTTCTTCTTGAGTCCAAGGGTCATTCCAGGGAAATGACCTTGCTTCTTCAGAATGGCATTGATATTGGTGTTTGAATAAGGATCAAAGTCGAGATGGCACTTTTCCTCCTCTTCAATCACAAGAACATCATCAAGTGAAAACCCCCAAAGATCTTCATCCTCTTCGTCATGTTCAACATGGACGATAGGAGTATCAATAACTTGAATGCGCATAGGAGAAGCATAAATAGTAATTGGAACCCCTCCAACGATGGCTTTCACTTTCTGGTGCAGCGATGATGGAATCGCCTTTAGCTCATAAAGCCAAGGGCGTCCTAACAACAGATTGAAAGAGGCCTTAATGTCCAGCACCTGAAATTTGGTGCGACGTTCAATGGCCCCAGTAGTTATATTCAGTATGATAGTACCCATGGCTTGACGGCGAGTATTATCATAAGCGCGAATCCCTTGAGTGGAGGGAGTCAATTCTTCATTCTTTATGCCCAACTTCTTTGCAGTACGGAGTGGGCACACATTGTTTGCAGAGCCATTATCAACCAGGCTCATAGGAACATTCATCTGCCTACACACCACAGTGAGGTGTAAGGCCTTATTATGTTGATCCCCTTTCCGGGGGCAGATCCTTATCAGAAAACGAAATCAGATTGCTAGTACTTGGCAACTCAGTAGTGAGAAAGTTGACCAGTCCTTGAAGAGTCATGTCATCATCAACTCCTATCTTCACCAGAGCATTCATCACAGCCTTTTGATGCTCGTGGGAAGTTGCCAAAAGCTTTCATACATTCATCTCCACCTTGGTCTTTTGCAGTTGTTTTATCACATCGCTGTTCACAGGGTCGATAGGATCAACTATCGGATATGATTGTGATGGAGGTGGAGGTGGATTAGGTTGTTGCAACCGTCTACTTCTGGTGAGAACCTTGACCTCAAAGTCCTCCCAAACGTCTACACTGGTTCCAAGAGATGAACAGGCTATATCCTTGAGATAGACGTCTTCATCATCACTATCCCTAATTCCATTCACTTCTTCAGTACTTGAAATAAATACAACTTCCAGCAGAGGTTCATTCACAGGTTGAATGAGTATCGACGGATCAAAGGAGATTTCATCTTCCATGATAGCCAAAGCATCATAAAGAGGACCTGTTTGAATGTTAGGCTTCTTGCCCTCTGGAGGGACAGGAAGTTGATTAGCATCGATAAGGTCTTGGATTGCATCCTTCAACCTCCAACACTTCTCAGTATTATGACCGTTGCCTTGATGAAACTTGCAATAAGCATTGGGGTCATAGCTAGCCGTCCTATTCTCTGGTCGAGGTTCTAGAAATGGTCCGATTGGCATAATCAGTCCTTGACCATGCAAACGGTCATAAGCAGCATCATAAGTCAGGCTTAAGGGCTAGCACATCATTGATATTGATATTGTTGGTAGCATTATTGGGCTTAGAAGACGAAGAAGAAGGAGTGTCGTTCTTCTTGTTTTTCCAAGTGGTGTTATTATTGTTGCTACCAACAGACTTCATTAGTTCATCCTCGATATTGATTCCAATATCGTATACAGCTTCAAAGGTACTCAGAGGCAAAAACTTCAAGTGTTGCTTGTACTTATGACTCATATTGGCAATGAACAAGCGAACCATTTCTTTCTCCTTGGGAGGATCCACCAGGAGCGCAGCTGTTTCCCTCCACCTGCTTAAGTAAGTGGTGAAGCCTTCATTCTCTTTCTGTTTTAGAACGGAGAGTTCACGTTCAGAAGTCTTGGCCTGGATGTTACACTTGTAACGATTCATAAAGCTTTCAGCAACATCCTCCCAGGTCGCAACATGTTTGGATTCCAATGAATAAAACCACTGTTGACAGGCATGATCTAAGGAAAGAGGGAACACCGTAGGGAAGAGTGTCACATCTACTCCCTTAAGAGCCATAGTTGCAAAAAAAGCCTTCAAATGGAAAAGCGGATTATCAGTAGGCTTGAATTTGGGAATTTCAGCATTGGAAAACTTCTCAGGGAGCTTGTCTCTTATGGACGAAGAGGCGACAGGCTGTTCCACATAAGTGAACTCTTCAGAAATGTTGCTCATCTGTTCCTTAATCTTGTCCATTGCAGCAGTAGTGACATTGTTTTGATTGTCTTGTTCTATAGTGCTGACTCTAGTGGTGAGTGTCTGCATCATGTCAGACAATCTTTCAATTGTCCTGTTGAGGTTCTCGATATCTTCTTTAGTGGGCATTAGTTGAAAGTAGACTGGAGATGGATCTTGTGGAAATGATTGAGGTGGTTTCCTTGTTCGCCTCTTTGGTATAAGAGGTTGTTGAGGTATGGACTCGAACAGTAACAATCTACCCCTGCTTCTTGACCAAGTGCTGTGACACCGAAACAAACACACCTTTAATGACCAAACTTAACCTTAACCTATCCGGATTAAAAAAAAAAAAAAAAAAAAAGAAATTTTTTTATTTATTTTTTTTTTAAAAAAAAAAAATCTATACTTTTGAAATTCTACTTTATTATTATTATTTTTTTTTAAAAAAAAAAACAGATGGAAGGATACCATCCGACTTACTCTGAAAATAAACGACACAAAAAACAAGACTTCCCTAAAATACGGTCAAAAAGTGGTACGACTAAAAAAAAAGTGTGTGAACACGATATGTGAATTATTAAGTGAGGTTATAGACGCGTGTTTTAACTGTATAGCTAGACACGACACAAAACTGGACGCAGCATTCGCACAAAAAACGAAAATAGGACTGACAAGACACTTTCCTGGGCACCGTGTCACGGTGCAGACTGTCGTGACACGGTGCAGTCTACCGTCAGACGGTAGACAGCACCGTGTCACGCCACTGTTCACCGTGGCACGCCAGAAAATGTCGTGACACGGTGCGCAGTTCCAGGTTAGTTTTGTGATTTTTTAAGATTTTAACCGATTTTAGGTCCGTACTAATTACTATGTGAGAATAAAAACCCTCGGTCATGGGTTAAACAAAAGAGCAAACACATGAAGGTTAGCGCCAAACAACCACATAACATTTAGGCACGATGATGTAAAAAAAGTTCGCAACCTAGAGTCAAGATCTATGTTCAACTATTGGTCAAGCTTTGGGTGTCAAAAGGGTACCATGGTTAAGAGTTTGGACGCGTTAGCAAGGCAGCCTCCCTTGAGGGTGTATGCCAACGGGCGACTCTGCGAGTTCATGATGAAAGCGAACTCGACTCCATGGTTTGGGTGGATTTAACAACTCGGATGAACCCTTATTGCCATGAGCGTTTTTGGGTCGATAGAGCTTAAATCCCCCGGGGCTAAGACGCATGTAGAACACATACGTTTTTTCAGAAAAATCGAAGGAAGTCGACTGTGAGGAAAGAAAATAAGCCACCGGACTGATTTTAGGACTGCCGTGACACGACAAAAATTCCCGTGTCACGGTACTGTGCACCGTTAGACGGTGCAATGTATCGTGACACTGCAAATTCTGCCGTGGCACGGCAGTCAGAAGATCTGACTGGTGCCCTGTTTTCCTTTGCGCGCAACCAAGTTATCCAATTTTTCTTACGGGACAGACCTGAATGCGACGTTAAAATGTCTATGCAGATGCAAAAATGCCAAATTAATCACAGGAATATGTTTTCAAGAATCTTTCAAGTCTCATCCACTCATTTTAATTAAATACCGATCACTCAAATCGATGAATAATTAAGAATCTTCCCCAGTGGAGTCGCAAAATTGTAGGCGTCGCTCGAAGTGCGCCTACGTTAAAGCATGTGGTTAATATGCTTGGCACTCTTAGGAAGTAGGAATTGACATAATACAATTAGGCACAAGGAAAGTAGGGAGCCGCCAACAAGTTTTTAAGGAACTTGTAAACCGTTCACGGATCATGAAAAGGCAACCACGATAAAGGACAACGATAGGCAACAACGATTGACCCGTGAAGGTTACACCCCATTCATAATCCATGAGATTACTAACTCCATATGGTTCGGAACCACGAAAGGAGGATCGGGGATGATGGTACGAAGTGAGTCATGGAGTCACATTCGCCCGTATTGGCCTCTACTCGATTCTTATATTGAAAAACATTCCTGTGATCTCAAAGGCATACAAACAACAATTCAATTCGCTCGAAACTATTATTTAACTAAATTGGTTTAATATTAATGCACCCATAATACTAAAATATTGGTGATCACTTTAATTAATAATAAGATTAAAAGGGATCCTAAACCGGTTGTCCAAGTTCTCTTATTAGACGTGATTTTCAATTACATATTCCCTTTAAACATGCAATATGGTGATCAATAAAAATAATAAAATAACATTAATATTAAAACCAATTTAATCACAATTCCAACAACATAAAATCGTTATAAAAATAATAGAAATAAAAAGAACATGATCCTTACTTTGATTCTGTTTGCTTGCAACTACAAAATAATAAACAAGTTAGTAACTTCAAGAAAATAATAAAATAATAATTAAATTAAATTAAATAAAGTAAAGTAAAGTTGATTTTGGGGCCAAACCCTCAAATAATTCTACCTTTCACGCCTTGGCTTAAGGATAGAACCACGAGTGTAGTATGGACTCCTTTGAGTACATGAAGAAGGAAATTTGAAGTAGAAAAGGGTAGGCTAGTGTTTAGGCTAAAGCATAAAAGTGAGAAAATAAAATAAGAAAAATACTCGGTGCCCCGTACATCAGAAATGAGGGAGGTATTTATAGGGAAAATGTGCCGAGGGAGCACACGGAACCCTAAAATGATAAAAACCCTAAAAAAATGTCCCGTGACACGGTCAAACTGTACCGTGACACGGGAAGCCCCACCGTCAGTCGGTACACTTTCTCGTGACACGGTACATTTTTGGTGTAACGCGGGAATTTTTCAGAAAACGGGATAAAAAACGCGTTAAGGGTTTACGCGGAAAAGACACGGCTCGTCCCGTGTCACGGCAGACCTCCCATGTCACGGGAAATTCCACCGTCAGACGGGAAGGATTCCCGTGTCACGGTAGGTACCTACCGCGGCGCGGGAAATTCCAGCCCGTTTTTTCGTCTAAATACATTTTGAACCCTAATTTCCTTCGGCATTTTAAGTGCCGATTGATAATTTCGGGCCTTTTTTGACTTATTATTATTTGGGCTAAAATAAGAAAATAATTAAATAAAAATAAATAAAAGGTTTTGGCTAATAATAAAACAATAAAATAAAAAAAAAGTTTGGGCTAAAAATTAATTAATAAGTTTGGGCTGAAATTAAAACTATGCTTTTACCAAACATCAAGACTAATCCATGGACTTTTAAAAAATATGAATTTAATAAAATACGATTTTTTAAGCACTCTCGGGATTAAATACTAAACCCGACCAATTGTGGCAGTGAAAGGTTGTTCATCATTGGGTTTGGTTTTGGGGAGACATTTTTAGGTGTCTATAATGGCCGTGCATCCCACCTGTACGAAATCAAGGGAAGGGAGATTGAGAGCCCTAGGGGAGAGAAATGAAAGAGTTTCAAGTCTGTTCACGAAGGTGAAAAAAAAACGCATGCCAAATGGGAATTCTCAAGGGAATGGAGGTTTTAATGGAAGAAAAGAGAATAAAGGGATATAATGGACAAAAATCCAATGTTCGAGGAAATCGGGATCAGGGAAATAGTGAGATAACCAAGAGATTAAATTTTTGTAGAAGGTGTGAGAAGAACCATCTTGGGAAAGATTGTAAAGGTAACCTAGTGACTTGTCATTATTGTTAAAAGCTAGGACATCGTGAATATGAGTGCTTCAAGAAGGGATCTGATGTCAAGGTAGGGGAAGTTCAAGAAAGTAAGAACTCATTCAAACCATCTCAATCTAGTGGATCGTAAGTTGGAACCAGTAGTAACGTAGAGGATGTTCCTAACGGGCGTGTTTTCGTAATGAATAATTATGAACGTGAAAGCTCTGAATAATTTGATGTGTTCTCTATTTTTTTTAATGTTAATGCGTTCAAGCTTTTTGAATCCTTATATGTGACTCTCACTCATAGTCTTTTTGAGTCAACCCGGATTTTTATTCCCGTACGTGGGACCCCGTCAAGCGGCCCTTTGTGAGGAATTCTCAATCTGTACGTGGGACCCAGTTAAGCGGCCCTCTCGTCCAGTCAGGACCCATGTAATCAACTCGGCACACTATCTGGCCCAACAATTATATAGGCCACCTGCTTTTCCCTACATCCAGCCTGTCTTCTTTGGAGGACATGCGGCATATAACTACCAGCCTATGGACTGGCACCTTCGGCTACAAAATCTTGGAGAGCAACCCTCTACATTCTCCGGGGAAATAGCCGAGGCCGAACAGCCGCCTAAGGTTAAAAATGTGTTGGTTGGGACCTCTGACGGTACCGCCAACCCAGAAGATCACACTCTGGCATACACCTACCTTATGTACTTACAGGGGTTGGATGATGCCGCATGGTGTCGCTGCTTTCCAGCCACCCTGAAAGGCATAGCCCAACAGTGGTTCCATAATCTGCCGCCTCGTTGCATCCATAGCTTCAAGGCATTTGCGTTCTTGTTTGCTTCAAACTTCTCTATGAACATCCCTGCAAAGAAAACCAGCCTTGATCTAGGCAATGTGTAGCAGGGAGATATAAAAGGGCTACGTTCATAAGTCAGGCGGTTTAATCTGATGAGAATCCAGATCCAAGGGTTGTCTGACAAAGTGGCTTATACAGACTTTTTCAAAGGTCTAAAGGAGGGTCGACTTTAAAATTCGAACTCATCCGCAAGAAAATCTTCACCCTCCAAGGAGCACTGATGGAGGCGGAATCCTACATACATGCGACCGACAGATGGAGAGTTGGCCTGCTCAACAGTCTCTAAAACAAGAAGAGAGCAAAAAAAAAAAGGACATCTAGGGGTTGAAAAATCTGATCAGTCGGCCCAGAAGAAGAAAAAAGAGTGGAAGTCATACGTTCTAAGGTACAAGGTTTACAAGGAAAGCTACTCAATCCTCATGGAGATAAAGGATCAGCTGACATTAGAGAAGTCCACTCCTATGAAAGGTTCGCAGAAAATCGAAAAAAAAACAAACACTGCGATTACCATGAGGATGTCGGCCATGACACAAACGACTGCTTCAGCCTTAAGTGGACGCTTGACTATCTGGCCGACAAAGGAGCGCTGAAGTCCTATTTGAAGTCCAAAGTTACTTCCAAGGCGAATCCGGGGCAGTCTAGCAAAAAGACTCCACAGCCTGTTGGTAGTTCTGAAACTGATGAGGAGTCGATCTACACAATAGCAGAAGGATTCACCAGGGATGGTCCGACCATGCGGAGCACTAAGGAACATCCGCGAAAGATGGTACATTCTTTAGAAGAAGAACAGGCGGCTAGTACATTCGCCTTCCTCGAAGGCATCATCACTGAAAAGGACAGAGGCAAAATCCCTTGGCTGCATGATGACCCTGTGGTCATAAATGCAAAGTGGCCAACTAACCAAAAGGTTGTCCACATCTTAATCAACACAAGAAGCTCCTCAGACATCATCTGCCTCAAATGTCTATCTGTAGGAAATATTTCAAGCATTACCCAAAACTTAAACCCCACTATGATCATACACTTAAGCATGGTGGCCTCCAAAGGGAAAGAGGATAGAGAAAAAGAGTCGGCAACAAGTTAAAGGAACTTGTAAACCGTTCACGAGGTGAAGGTTACACCCCTTAATGATCCAGGAGATCATCAACTCCAATAGGTCTTGAACCATGACTGGTAGTTCGGGGATGAAGGTACAAATCCAACCTAAAAGAGATTGAACCTGCCCTAATAATAGGCCTTTACTTTATTCTGATCGTATTCATATGCGCTTTCTGACTAACATGCAATCAATAGGTTTAACCCTAAAACTATTTATCTACGTTGGTTGAATATTAATTCATAAATAAAACTATTATTGGCGATCACTTGAATTATAATCATATTAACCCTAATCAAGATAATTAATTATCTTATTCAGCGTGATTACAAGTACCAATTCCCTTTAAACATGCATAAGAGGCGTGATCAAGCAATAACAATAAATATCAAGCAACATAATATAATTATCATAATCATAATAATAACATGAAAATAACAATAATAATAATCATAATCATGTTAAAGCATCATAATAGCAAGATCCTAGGCATGATACTAACAAGATTAATAACAAAACCTAGCATGTCACTAAACAATAAAAATCAAAGCTTTAACCCAAACATGATACTAACATAAATATTAGGAAGGAAAACAAGCATCGTAGGAATCACAATTGTCATATTTGATATAATAAATTATAGCTATTACTCTAAACATAATACTAGGAAGCAATAAAACAATCTAGACATGATTTCTAAATCATAATATCAATAAATCAATTAAAGCACTTACTTGGATGCCTCGTACCTCTTTCTAATAACAAAATACACGCGTTTGTAACTTCAAGGAAAATAATAAACCAAAAAATTAAATTAAATAATTGAAAGATAGATTTGGGACCAAACCCTCCGAAATTAAAACCTTTCACATCTATGGCGAAGGCAACTACGAACTTGGATAGGTGTTACTAGATCTTGTGAATGCGGATTTTTGTATGCAAAAGGCTAGTTTAGAAAAAGAGAGAGAGAGAGAGAATAATCAAGAGATTCTAGATGAGAGTTGGTGATGGAAAACGGAGGTTTTAGGAGGCTATTTATAGAGACAATCAGCAGGATATGATAAAAAACGAATCAGAGTTTCGAAAAGAATAAAACACGACTGCAACGCCAAACACGCGCGTGCCGCCAAACACTAGGTCTGGCACCAAACGCCAGGTCTGTCGCCAGTCGCCAGGTCTGTAGCCAGACGCCAGGTCTGTCGCCAGACGCTGGTCCTGACGCCAGACGCTGGAAATAAATTTCCACGCGTTTTCTTATTTTGATAAAATTTCACCGTACGAGAGGGTAAAATTGTATTTTCTTTAAAAACTGTTCTTTTATTCTAATTAAAGCTCTTAAAAAGTTAATTAAAGTCAATTTATCAATGCTAATTAAATTAGGATTCAAAAGAGCCTTCTAGAAGAATCTAGAAGACTATAATCAATTATTATCGCATTAAGAATGATAAATCAATACTAGGCCCTCCTCTAGATAATTGGGCCGCATATAAATATCAAACCGGGCCCAGTTTAGTAATTTGGCCATAACTTCCTCATTATTAATCGGAATTGGGCTTATAATATATCTTTGGAAAGCTCTTTTCGAACCCGACCAAACTACACTATTATTGGACCCTTTTCATGGACCAAAACAAAATGGATTGGCTGTTTCCTTAAAATAGGTTTTCAAAAACAGAGAGAAAGAAAAGCAATAAAAACTAACCGCAACACTAGACTTTCCACACTTTCACTTCATTCGATTATGATTCGACGTGAAAGGTACTCATCACCGGGTTTGGTTTTAGGGAGACCCAAATAGGTGTCTACACTATCGAACCTCAAATACAGGCCGGATAGCAATATGGATGCCTCACATTCCCTTGTTAGGTTTGGGGGAGGGGTTGTGCACCCATTCGGACGGATTGATCTGCCTATCTGCTAGGGAGAGAAGGGAAGTGGTCGACACATGACCATCCGTCTTCTGGTGGTTGAAGAGCTGACCGCCTACAAACTAATTCTTGGTCGACCCATTCTCAACAAGTGTAAGGCCGTCATCATCCCTTCCCTCATGCTAGTCAAGTATGAGAAGGATGATGGAACTGTTGGCTCCCTAAACAGGGACCAGAGGACGACTCAAGAGTTCTACCTCTGGGACGTCAAGCTTGTGGCCTCTGTAGCCGGTTAGGGAAAAGAGCCAATAGATCTTGGTGCAATTAAGGATTACCATCCGACCTCACCAGCCGCTAAGAAAAGAAAATTTTATCAGATAAAGTTGGTAAAAAAAGAAAAGTAATAACAATCATTGACTTGGGAGAGGTCTGATGACCTCCGTCCCCAGCCGGCTGGAGAGCACATTAATATTCCTCTAGACGACAATCGGCTAGAGCAAACTGTTAAAGTGGGTGTGACTGCTTTTGCTAAATTGGGTGCAAGTTTGCATCAATTATTGAAATAATTTAAAGACATTTTTGCCTTTGAAGTAGAAGAGATGCAAGGCATCAGCCCGGATCATGCTGTGCACAAACTTGCCGTGGATCCTAAAAAGAAGCCCATTCGGCAAAAGTAAAGAAACCACGGCGAGGAGAGAAGTCAGGCGACAGCCTCCGAAGTAAAAAAGTTGTTCGATGGTGGGTTCATTCGACCTTGTAATTTCCTAATTGGGTTGCGAACGTGGTCTTGGTAAAGAAGTCGAATGGTAAATGGTGCATGTGCGTTGATTACACTAACTTAAACAGAGCATGTCCGAAGGATAGTTATCCACTTCCGAAGATTGACAGTCTGGTTGACTCTACAGCCAGACATGCCATGATGAGTTTCATGGATGCATACTCAGGCTTCTATCAGATTCCCTTGTGGAAAAAAGATCAAGAAAAGACGGCACTCGTCACTGATCAGGGGTTATGCTGTTATACTATGATACCGTTTAGCTTGAAGAATGTGCCTGCTACTTTCCAACAAATGATTAATACAATCTTCATTAATCATATTGGAAGGAATGTAGAGACGTATATTGATAACATGATAGTCAAATCTAAGTAGGCAGATCGCCTTGCTGATCTCCGAGAAACACTCACCACACTTAGGCGGCACAAGGTTATGCTAAATCCAAAAAAGTATGTCTTTGGTGTCTGGGATGTTTCTCGCATTCCTGATTGACCAAAGGGCGATTGAGGCCAACCCTGAAAAAATACAGGTGGTAGTTGACATGAAGTCGCCCCGCACTGTCAAGGAAGTTCAAAAGCTAACAGGTTGCCTTGCGGCTCTAGGGAGATTCCTTAGTCGGTCAGGCGACAAATGCCTCTACTTCTTCTAGGCAATCAAGAAGAAGGCTAGAATTGAATAGGGGGATGATGCTGAGGCGGCCTTTCAAAAGTTAAAAGCACATTTGCACACTTTGCGAAGGCTGGTTAGCCTTCTTCCCAAAGAAACGCTCTATATGTATCTAGGTGTCTCAGATCATACTCTCAGCGTCGTTCTCTTAGTTGAAAGAGACTACATTCTGCTCTTGGTCTACTTCATTAGCCATGTTCTTAGAAACGCAGAAATTCCCATAGTCTAAAAATTTAGCCTCTGTCTTTACATGGCTTTCAACAAGTTAAACCCTTACTTCTTAGCACATTCGGTTGTGGTCTAAATCGACCAACCGATCAAGCGGCCAATGTCGACTCTGGAATCCTCTGGCCAAATGCTCAAATGTGTTATTGACTTGCAGGGACTGGAAATCACTTTTGAACCAAGGAAAGCAATGAAGGGGCAAGCATTCGTCGACTTTATTGTCGAAATGACAAGGATGGTTGAGCCGGATAATATTAACCAGGTTTGGAAAGTGTATGTGGACGGGAGCTCCACTATGAACGGCTGTGGTGCAGGCGTAATTTGTCAGTCCCCTGAGGTGGACAAATATGAATATGCAATACGGTTCAAGTTCCAGGCCTCAAATAATGAGGTCGAATATGAAGCCTTGCTAGCCGGCAACCGCATGTGTAAGGCGGCAGGGGCGACTAAGATTGACGCCTGGTCTAACTCCCAATTGGTCGTAAACCAAAACCATGGTGACTATGAAGCCACCCATCCGGCATGATCAAATACTTGCAAGCCATGAGTAAATTCTTCTTTAAGTGCCTAGGTGTTAAAACAACTAGGAGGATACTCTGTCAAAATTGGCATTCTCCGCCTCTGTTGAAACGCCTCGGTCAGTCTTCTTGGAAGTTATGGAAAAAAGGAGTATATCTGAGAGGAACCCATTGCAGTACTTGAACAAAGCTCTACCTAGATGGATAACATTCGGGCATACCTTACAAATGACATGGTCCCTGATTCACCCAGGAGGCGGTCGTGCTGAAAAAGCGAGCTGTAAGCTTTGAGATGAGACAAGGAGAACTCATCTAAGCAGGTTTCTTGAAGCCTCTATTGAAGTTTGTTACCCTAGAAAAGGGGAAATAAGTTCTCGAAGAATTGCATGCGGGATACTGAGCCTCTAAAATAGATGGCAGATCCTTGGCTGTCAGGGTCAGGCAGCACTACTTCTGGCCAACTCTTAAGCCAAATGCTATGGAGATGGTTAAAAAATGTGACAAGTTTTTAAATTTTTACAAGCTAATCCATCGTCCGGCCACTGACCTGACAGCAATCCACAGTTTAGTACCGTTTACTAAATGGGGCATGGACATTTTAGGACAATATACAGCTGCTCCAGGTGGCAAGCGCTACATTCTAGTTGTTGTGGACTACTTTACCGGGGGGGTAGGGGTAGAGGCAGAGGCAATCAAAAACATCAAGACAAAGGACGTCATCTCCTTCATCTGGAAGAATGTCATCACCCGTTTCGGGGTGCCTATGTCCATTGTTTTTGACAATGGTCCTCAGTTTGAGACACCTCAACTTAATTCTTGGTTGGGTGATCAAGGGATCTCAAGTTATTTCGCATCGGTCGGCCAACCCTAAGCAAACGGCCAAGTCGAAGCCTTCAACAAGTTAATCTTAGACGGCATAAAAAAGAAAATTGAAAGAGCTGGCGATCTATGGGCGGATGAATTACCACACGTCTTATGGGCCATCAGAACAACTGCAAAAGGGGCAGCTGGAGAAACCCCATTTCCGTGGTGTATGAGGTAGAGGTTGTGTTGCCCATTGAACACTATGAGCCGACTCTTTGAATCATGTTTTATGACAAAGATGCAAATAGGGAGGCTATGCGGCTGGCATTGGACTCACTCCCAGAGCGCAGGGGCAATGCTGCCTTGCGCCATGAAATCTACCGCTTGAGAATGACTCGGGCCTATTACAAGAGAGTACACAAGTGCCCTTTGAAAGTTCGGGATATTGTGCTACAGATTATGGAGGCAGTCGGTAGGGCGAATGAGCAAAGGAAACTAACCTACTGCCTAGAAACACCAGATGGCAGGTAGCTACCTAGAATTTGGAATGTAGATAACTTTAAAAAGTACTACTTCTGAAATTTTGCAAATTTTTTACTTGATTAATGAAAATTTTCCATCATTTCCATACTTGGCTTTTAAATATTTTGTTAGAGCGCCGCCTGCACCATGTGCAGAAGGACCAAGCTCCAACTTTTATTAAAGTGTCGCCTGCATAATTTGCAACCGGACCAAGCTCAAAATTCTGTTAGAGCGCCGCTTGTACAATGTGTAGACGGATCAAGCTCAAAACTTTATTAAGGTGCCGCCTGCACAATGTGCAGATGGACGCTGCTCAAATTTTATTACAGCATCGCCTGCACAATGTGCAGACTAACCAAACTTAAGCTTCTATAGATGTTTGAACATTGCAAGCACAACGTGCAGGCGGGCAATGTTTAGGCTCTTTAGAGTACCGCCTGCACAATGTGCAGACGATCTTACTTGCTTAATATTTTATTTCAATGTGTCTTATAAAAGGAATCGTCTTCTCCAACAACAGACGCTCCAAACCTAGGTAAAAGTGTCAAATGCACCAAAGCAGTCGTCCCTAACATTATTCAACTTTTACAAGTCATAAAGACTTAGCAGCTATCTATTTCTTAAAAACAGGCCAATGGCCAGATATACTCTATTTATATAACTGTCTGCTCCAACATGATTAAGACAACCAACGACGTCCACTTAGGCGAATTCGTTGAAGAGAAGCATCTCCCATTTGGTTGGCACATTGCTCTATGAAAAAAAACAAGTGGCCCTACCGAATGCGTTAAGGCAACGCTTGCAGTCATTTTATCTAATTTAACTTGAAATCTGAAAAGCATTGAGTTTTTCGAACTATTCTAGTACAAGCGGAGAGCGGCTATTGTTTCATCTTAAAGGCTATTCCACCGCCCGTTGTTGCTTTGGGGCAAGGCTGGCGGACAATTTTTTTTTTCAAAAAAATAAACTAAGTCAAAAAACATAGCGGCTTAACTATTTCTCATGAGACCTTTGGCTAGATGCATTCAAATTATTAAAATGGTCTAATCTACATGGCCATTTGTCGCTTGGTTTGGGGCAATCACCATAGTGATCAGTTAACTTAGAAACCATGCATACTTTTTAAAGTATCAATAGATTCTATGTCAATTAATCCATTTTTTCGTAACCAACCGACATTCGGCCAGGGTCATGGACATTCGCATAGTATACATGTTAAAAATACTTAGCCAAAAAATCAATGCACGAAAAAATTTAAAGCTTTAAAAATTTTAAAGCATAACACCAATATAAATAAAACCGGTCAAACAACCAAATGCTTCATAAAAGAAACAGCCGTCAAAACTGACGGCTGTAAAATGTTAACTAGCAAAGCGGGAATTGTCAAGTTACCCGACCCCTCGGTTAGTAAAAGATACACAAAATACTCGGCACGCAAGCCATAAAAGCAAATACTTGGCAGTTGGCTCCTCTGCTTCCCGCATGAGTTGGGCATTAAACTCATCATTTGCCGCATCAAACTTGGCTTTCCAAATCTGATAGTCAGCAAACGGCTGCAATGCTGCCTAGGCCGCACGCATGATGTCTTAATTATCTTCCATCATTTGATTAACCAAGGCTGTTTTCTCCTCCTCAACCAATGATCTATACTTATCCTTGAGTTGGGTTTCCTTATTTTGCAGCCGACCCTTGAGTTTTTTTACCTGACCCTCTAGGTGGGTAGCCTTGTTCTGCGCTTCCTTGAGGGGCTCCACCTTCTTGTTGAGGCTCTTAACGTTATTTTGGAGCTCATTGATCCGCCTCTTCACCGTATCAAAATTCTACTGAACCTGCAGATTGGCTGTCGCCTGGGAAAACATCATATAAAGTGTCAGAATCTCATTTTAGGAAATTTCAAACTGAGCTTTGTCTAAGGAAGAGGTGGCCCAAGCATTCACTGCCTTTACCTCTTTGGTCTTGTCATTGAGTGGATTTTTAAGACCACTCATATGTAGCATAGCCTACATATGGCCAAAACATAAAGTAGAATTAGAAAACATTTGGCCAAATCATTATTTATGTCAAAAGACACAAGTCTCACCTCGTAAAGAAGCACTAGAATGGCGTCTAAATTGAGGGTCTCGACTCCTTTAACAAACGCCTTGTCATCGGGATCAAGCATCTGCTTGGCCATTTGTAGGACAACCGAACTCACTAGAACCTCTGTCAAAACAAATAAAATAAGCTACGTAAGAATTTTGAAAAAACAGTTGCGTTTGTGATTAATGTTATATGATTAAATAAGTGGAGTATGGCCGAATGTATTACCCTCCTCCTCCCTCACATGATCGATGCGGCCTGCTGTTGAGCCGATAGCAATAGTTAGTGGCTTGCCACTCTTTGATACTCTTTGATGAGTATCCGGCTTCGTTGGTGTTTGGATAGGGGTGGAGGCGTCGGTCCCCTTCTTTGGCTTAGAGGCGACGTGCTTTCGATTTTTTGCCGACGTTGCCACCCGACTGCTTTCGCAGCTTAGGGTCCAGATTTTGAGAGGCAGGAGGCTTGATCGAGCCACCCTGCAAAAAGTTCACATGTTAGTTGCGACTCCAACAAAATTTTGACAAGTCAAAATGAAAGAAACATTATCCATCTAGGGAGTGTCACTTGGCGACTGTTTCTCGTTCGTCCGCTTGCCCAGGACGTTTGAACGGTAAAAGGATGCAGAGTTAAAACCCGACTTCTTGTAAGAAGGGGACTTCAACATTGCTATGTCTACACAATAAAGCAAAAGAGTTAGAAACTCAGAAAAAAAATAATAATCATTATGAGTAGCTAAGCAATATAAATGTGTGATGCCTAATACCACTCGGCTTCTCAGAGCTAAGGCCACAAGCGGCCAAATATGTCCCGTCCGTGAACCACTCGAAACGGGGAATGTAGCTTAGAGGGGTTACCTCCTTAAATCCCGTCTCCTCATTGGTTCGGACGGCCCCCGAAAAAAGGTCCCGATCTAAAATCTCCTCTTGCGCTTGCCTTGGGACAGGCGTTAGGGCTTTCTTCCCAGCAATAAGGGGTGGCTCCTTAGTCTAGTTGTTGTACCGCCTGTTTCTTTGAAAGTCTGGGGAGGAGACAATATAAAACTTAGACCTCCAGTCTTTCCATTTATTCTCCTTCCCCAAAGTCATCATGTAGCCTTTTTGGCGGGTCAGAGTAAACCAGCCGGCCCCGCTTACGTGTAGAGTCTTGCTTAAGTAGTGCATGTGAGCAAATGCCTCAAAGCTGGGCTCCACCTCCAGCATTTCAGTGGCGGTTACGTAGCCTAAGATGTTAAAAAAGAATTGGGGGCTAGTTGTCGGATACTTAGCTAGTATCCGTCCAAAATTCTCTCCACGGCCGGATGGAGAAGGAAGCGTAGTCTAGCTTTAATGGACGCCTCATAGCATCAAAAGCACTAGTCACCATAGCTGGTCTTCTTGGGCCAAGTGACCATCTCCTCACCGTCCGGCATGGACAGCAAATAATTATGTTTCATGACATGGGTTGAAAGAAATTTGCCGAGTTCGGCCGTCATTATTTTTTGCCTTCTTTCGGCGACGTGCAAAAAAATAAGGGGCACGCTCTTATCGCCACGAAGCAGACGGCTCTGCCCAGACCTCTCCCATTTACACTGAGAGGGATTCTTGGGCATCCGCAAGTTTGGGTTGCGCCTCCTCCGAGTTAACGGAAGCGCTGTTAGCTGGTGCCATTTGTGACCTCCCCCATCCCAACATCTAGCACCGATTCACTCGGCCCGGGGGTTTGTTATTGATCCTCTGACTCCCTTAGAATTGAGGAGCTCGGAGTACTAACATTACTTGGAGGGTCATGGCGAACCTTAGAAACTAGCGCCCTAGTAGAGCCATCTGAGTAGACCGTTGAACTTTCTGAATAGTATAAGGTACCATTCTTCCTATACTACCGACTGGTTTGCTTTTTTCTTTCCATGGTGTCCTACATGGACACAGACACTATCCGGTTTGGAGAATTACTCAATGGGGTGTCCGCGAACGAGCATTCGGCACACCTAGTTCTAGATTTAGCCGTCCCCGGTGACTGGCTGGTAGCTAACCTAGGTCGTGCTTGGTGCACTTGGGAAACCATTTTTGAAAAAAAATGCAAAAAAAAAAAAAATCAAAGAAGGGATCAGGCGGTTACCTTAGAGGAAGGTACTAGAGGGCTTGGTCTTTAACTCTGCTGGAACAGGCGGATGGTTGGCCGAGTGTCGTATGCTGAAGAAGTCAAAGTCTTTAAAACCCAGACATTCAAGATTCTCCCAAAGATTTACATAAGTGTGAATCCAAAGGAAGTCAACCTTCTATTTATAGAGGGGGTGAAAACCTAGGGTAAAAACCCTAGATTCCCCTCAGCAAAAAAAATTAAAAAGAGGCCGACACCTGTCACATGCGTCACGTGGCATGCCACGTCACTCCTGTGATGGGCAAATTATTTAGGGTATTTAATATCCCCAAGTGGACCAATGAGAGAATGACACGTGTCATTCTCAGAGGTGTCCAAATAGACTCCCCAGTAGGCAACATGTGTCACTCAGATATTCCCCCTTGGAATGGAGCCCTTCAAGGCCCAAATCCCAAGGGGTGCCGCAAAACGGCACTACCCTAATTCCTATGTCACCAAACACTAGGGTAGGGCACGTATTTCTAGGACCCTATATATAGGGATATTCACCAATAATTGGTTCAACTTCTTACACCTGGAACTTTACGTCTTAAACAGTAAGGAATTTATTGCTCTTTAAAACAGAGAACTCCTGAGCTCGAAATCCGAGTAGATAACTCACTTTTCGCACGTTTTACTCCAATTTCGTACTTATTGAATCTTCGAAGGCGGACCTCCGACCATTCGGAGCTTCGTTTGTTTTGCAGGTACAGGCGTCCTTGTCGAATCCAGTCTTCGAGTTTTTAACTCTCCCAAGTGACACAAAAACACCCGAAACAATTTTAATAAAGGTAGACTCATCTTTAATTTAATCCTTGATAAGCAGAAGGAGTCATCTAAAAAATAGCTACACCTAGCCCAAGGTATTATTTTCTACATTTCTCAATTTTCTTAATTATTATTATTATGCTAATTAATTTGTTTGCTTTCATGTGATGTTACCAATAGGAATAATGATGATATTAGGTGCTAAATTAGCCCTAAATCTTTCATTACTCCATATTATACAACCAAGCTTACTGGTGAGGTAATAGGTTATAAAAAGGGAGTTAACTACATTTTGCATTTCATTTTTTTTAATGCATTAAAAATATAAAATGTTAATGCATTTTTATGTTTATCTAAGATATATATTAAGAAAAAATTTCTTTTTATGTGAGTCTAAAGATCTAAGAAAGTAAGAGTTTATGTAAAGGATGTTCAAGGATTAAGTGTAACTTACCACGTCCTACATATTGTTTATGAAACAATTCTTACACGTCCTACATAGTGTAACTTACCACGTCCCCAGTGATATAACTTTTCAAGAGCTTTCCAACCATATATCACAATAATTGTTTCGATTTTTCTATGATTTTTTTAAGAATTTGTTCGTTCAAGATATCTTAAACAAGAAAAAGACACGTTTTTCTTAATTACTTTCTTTTAAAAAATTGAATTAATTTGTTTTTAAGAAACTAATAGTATGAAACCTATATTACACTATAGTATGTAATTTTAACTTATGGATCTTTAATTATTATTTTTATTATTATTAGGATGTCTTAACTTAATCTAAAAGAAACTTTCGAAATAAAAGAGTTATAATAAACTTTAATTTTTGTTCTTAAATTGATTGTTTATGAGAAAACTTATGAAAGTAATGGTGTCCTTCGAACAAGTGTACTATTCCGTTAGTGGGTTTAGAATTTTTAGAAAGATAATATATTCAATAAGGTCAAGTGATCAGAATGCATGGGTGGAGGCCTCTTTCGATAAGTAATATTAATGCATAATTAAATATTACATCTTAATCTTGACTGAACCCTTCAGGTCACTCCCAAGCAACTAACGAACCGAAGCGACGAATTAATTAGGAATTAATTAATAAGTCGACCGAGTAATTAATATTTAGACGTCGGAAATTCGAGCTTGGAGCGTCGAAAGTCGAGTCGAAAATAGTAAAAGATGAGACGTGAAAAATAATAATAAATCAACAATGACCGAAATACCCCTAGCATCGGTAAAACCGAGTGCTAGTAGGGGGGCGGCAAAAAGCTAGCAACCTGCACCAAGTGTGCGTGGCAATGCTAGCATGTAGCAGCTAGCAGCCCGCACACTTGGTGCGTGGCTTGCTAGGCCGTGGCAGCTAGCAACCCACGCTTTTGGGCGCAAGTGAGCTGGACCGAAGCCTCACAACCACGCCATGGCAGCCCAAGTGAGCTTCCATGTGGCGCAACTCAAATGGAGGAGAAGAAAGGGAGGTGGCCGGTTATGGGGGCATGAGTGGGGGGCAAGTTTGGTCCCCCCCCCCCTCCTGCAAGTGGTCCTCACCTACCCCTCCTTGTATGCTTGCCACTTGTTGATTTATTACTAGTTTGATTATTAATTTTATTTTAGATTTAAAATAAATGGGAAAATTAAATTCTCCCACATTGATGGAAGAGCTTTTCACACTCATGCATTTCCCTATAAATACCCAAGTTGGGCTATTGGGAAAAGCACTTGAGTAAGAGTTGAAAAAGGCATTACCATTGTGAAAACCTTTTAACTCATTAATTACTCGGGTTTTTGTCAGGCCTTGCTAACCCTAAGGCATTGGACCGTTTTCGGTGGTCGAGTTGTGGGTGGACTATCGTTGGAGGCCGTCGTAATTTTGAGACTTGCTTTCGAAGTAAGAGCCCCTTCCGGTCGGGCGAAGCACGCTCCATTAGTAATCGTTTTATCTTAATCTTGTGATTAGTTTAATTATGTTTATGGTTTTATTTATTGTGAGTGTGGTCTTGTTTTTGGGTTTGTTTCCGCAATGAGTCGGACTCACCAAACCCCAACAATGGTATCAGAGCCTCGCTCGTTTATTTTTGAAATCGTAATATTTTTCAAGCTATTTTTATGGCTTAATTTTTCTGGTTATAAGTTGCTAATTAGATTAGTAGCTCGGTTTATCCATTTTAACCACGTATTAGAGCTGACTTCAGCTCCTGAACCAAGATTTCGACCTAAAAATAGTGAATTTTTGGTGGAAAAGGCGTTCCGGAGATGGTTTTACTCTTTCGTGACTTGGTTTTTAGCCAAAAAAAACGACCAAAAATGCATTTTTCAAAGGGTTTTTCGTTTTTATGAAAATTTTTAAGTCTTTCTAACCTTGAAAACTAATTGCATATTAATGGTGGTTATGTAATTGGTTCAATATATATTTTATATGAAATTTTAAAACTCTTTAGGCATGATTACTTGGTGGTAATTTGTGTTTGAAAGCTTGGTTTTATTTTTCACATAATTACAAATTAATTGCATTATGTGTGAAATTTTTGTTTTTGAGGCTTCTAAAGTGCTTAAGATTCAATCTTTAATCATGTTAAGTGATTGAAACTTTAAAAGCTACTAAATTCCATGAATTTTATGTTGAACTTTGTTGATTTAATCATTTTTTAGTTGATTGAAATCATAAACTTTGAAACTTGTGATAGAAATTTGTTTATCTTCATATTGGAAGATATAATTTTTCAAGGATTCACAAGTATTAAAGTTGGAATCTTTATTGAACTTATGTTCATTTTTCCAACTCCCTTTTATTTCGTCAAAACTCAAGATTAATTTAAATTAATTAAATTAATAGTGAGTAATTTCCTTCTTATTTTTGTTGCACCAAGTTAAACCAATTTTATTAAATAATGGTTCTTGGAATAATTTAGGTTTTATGCACTTGTATGAATTTATTTAAGTTGGAATTGTTGTAATTTTCATTTTTCCTCAAAATTAATTGATTCTAAAATTAATTTAGTAATTAATTAAATATGTCACACAAAGTCGGGATTTTTTTCGAAGCATGAGCACCAAATCGAGGCCTAAGAGCCCCAAGCATGCTCTCAGCTAGCCAGGTTTCTCACGCAACCCACATGGGGATATCGAGGCTACTAGGCGCCTCGAAATGGTGCCTATGTGCGTGGTGGCTGTTGCACGTGCAGCCCTTGCGTACTATGGTAGCCTTGTGGCTTGCCGTGGGTAAGACGCCTAGGGTGCTTGCATTTGAGCTTACTTGAGGATTGTTTTTTGAGCATAGCTTGGTACATCATTAAGGGGAATATGCGTAGATGTAGGCGTCGTTCGAAGTGCGCTTACGTTAAAGCATGTGGTGAATATGCTTGGCACTCATAGGAAATGGGAATTCACATATACGATTAGGGACAAGGAAAGTAGGGAGCCGCCAACATGTTTTCAAGAAACTTATAAACCGTTCACGGATCATAAAAGGCAACCACGATAAGGGACAACGATAAGCAACAACGATTGACCCGTGAAGGTTACACCCCATTCATAATCCATGATATTACTAACTCCATATGGTTCGGAACCACGAAAGGAGGATCGGGGATGATGGTACGAAGTGAGTCATGGAGTCACATTCGCCCGTATTGACCTCTACTCGATTCTTATATTGAAAAGCAATCCTGTGATCTCAAAGGCATACAAACAATAATTCAATTTGCTCCAAACTATTATTTAACTAAATTGGTTTAATATTAATGCACACATAATTCTAAAATATTAGTGATCATTTCAATTAACAACAAGATTAAAAAGGAACCTAAACCGGTTGTCCAAATTATCTTATTAGGCATGATTTTCAATTACATATTCCCTTTAAACATGCAATATGGTGATCATAAATATGATAAAACAACATTAATATTAAAACCAATTTAATCACAATTCCAACAACATAAAATCGTTAGAAAAATAATAAAAATAAAAGGAGCATGACTCTTACTTTGATTCTGTTTGTTTGCAACTACAAAATAATAAACGAGTTAGTAACTTCAAGGAAATAAATAAAAAAATAACTAAATTAAATTAAATAAAATAAAGTTGATTTTGGGATCAAACCCTCAACAATTCTACCTTTCACGCCTTGGTTTAAGGATAGAACCTCAAGTAAAATATGGACTCCCTTTGAGTGCTTGAAGAAGGAATTTTGAAATGAAAAGGGTAGGCTAGTGTTTAGGCTAATAGCATAGAAGAGAGAAAATAAAATAAATAAAATTACTCGGTGCCCCGTACATCAGAAATGAGGGGGTATTTATAGGGAAAATGTGCAGAAGGAGCTGATCGAGGTTAGATAGTGTCGTTAGTCTACTAACCCTAATCAAATTAACAATTTATAATACCTAAACTACCCTAATACGAGTATAGGGGTAAGTAAAGGGTCGAACCCAAAAGGACTAAGTGTATCAATCTATGCTAATTAGACTACTAGGAAAGCTTGTGAGGTAAAGAGAGGCTCAACTAACACTACTAAGAGCAAATAACTAAAACTAGGGAAAGTGGAATCCAATTACATCAATACATTCAATAACATCATACAATTAGATGAAAATGACCTTGATTAGGAACAATCAACACATTTAACTCACTCTCGCACAATTAAGCATGTTAATTATCCTACTAAACTAATTCACTCTCGTGCAACTAGCCTAGCAAAGGTATGGAAGAATTTAGACCCTCAAACAACTCACTTTCGCACAATTGATTGAAAGCACGATTAAGAACATAGAATCAATTAGCTAGAAAGATTTTAATCCATAAAAGCATTCATCCATACACAATAATCAAGAAACAATTCCATACTAACCACAATCAATCATTAAATTAATTAACATAACCTTCATCCATTTCCCTAGAACAAACCTAAACTAACATGGTGAACAAAAACAAGGAAAACAAGGTAAAATAATAATAAAAGCAAGAATCAACCACTAAACTAATTAATCTACTCAAATAAACAAATAAATAAGCAAAAACAATAATAAATGAAAGCAATAAAGGTGAGAGAAAGTTAGGAAAACTCATTGAATTTATGAGAGGAAAAATCCACAAATTTGCTTCTTCAAAATCCCAAAAACTCCATGAAAAATCAAATCTTTCTCTCTCTAAACTACTCCTAAACTAGAAAGAGAAACTCCTAATCTAACCCTAAGAGAGAGAAAATAAAAGAGCTAAACTAATCTAATCTAGGCTAAAATAATGTTAAGTGAAAGTTATGAGAAAATAACCCCAAAGGGGTATTTATAATACAAGGCTAAATAAAATAAAATAAAGAAAATAAAAGAAAACAAATAAAGAAAAGAAAATAAAACAAAAGAAAAGAAAAGGGAAAAAGAAAAAGGGAATAAAAATAAAAGAAAATTAAAAAAAAATAAAAACCAAAATCCCCCAAATTTCCCTCAGCAACCCCGATCTTCCTTCTCTTTCACTCGGCTGCTCTGTTTTCTTCCATCATCACCATCACGCATCATCAATTATCATAATCACCACCGTCAATCCTCATCGTTATCAATCAAGCATCAATCAAAGCCGTTCAACTCTCATTAAAAATCACGTGAAAAGCTCGTGATTGACCCACGATTGCGCGCCCGCACAGACATCGCACAGAGGTCGCGCAAAGCTTCTGCCTCGACTCTGTTTTGAACTCCAATTGCGTGCGCCTTCTGACAGGGCTGCGCGGCCGCGAGGTCTGGGTTGCTCCTTGCTGTGAATTTTGTTCGATTGGTGCGATTGGAGATGCGAATTGGTGGTGGCGGTGTGATGCCTGGTGTTAGTGGTGAAATGGGATGTGAGGTTGGGTGGTTTCGGTGCGATTGGGAGGAGCAGAGTTTTGCGGGTTGGTGTCAATTGAGGTCAGGTGGTTGCGAATGGGTGATATCGGTGCGATTGGAGGTGGTTTGGTTGGAGGCTGGTGTTGGTGGTGAAATGGGATTTGCTTGGGTGAATTGGTTGCGGTGGCTGGAAATTGGGGTTGTTGGTGAGTGTGTGACGTGGGTTAAAATGGTGGCAGAGGTGGTGGTTGCTGCTGGTGATGTTGGGTGGGCAGCGATGTTGGTGTTGTTGGGGTTGTGAGATGGTGTTGAGAAGGCAGGGAGCAGGGGAAGTGATGTTGTGTGTATTGTTTGGGGTGGTGTAGGATAGGAGATGGGTGTGGTGTAGGTTAAGAGGTGGGCAGTAGGTTGGCTTGTGCATTATGCCTCGAACCTTGACCTCCGAACACAAATTTAACTTTGAAACCCGATCGACCACGGACCTGAAAACACCTACAACCAAAAACAACACGAGGGTGAAATGGAAAATAAAATAAAATAAATAAAATAAAGTAAAATAAAATAAGATAAATAAAGTAAAATAAAATAAAATAAAATGCTAAAACTAAAGAAATAATAAAATAAAATGAAATAAAATAAAATAAAATAAAATACGAAACTAAAATAAATAAGAAAACGAGATAAAAAGAGAAATTATTAAAAATAAAAACTAACGACTTAAACTACAAACATTAAAAGATAAAATAAAACACGAAAATAAACTAGAAAATATAGAAAATTACAAAAATACTCAAAATAAAGATAAAAGACGAGAATAATAAAATAATAGAAATAAAGGATATAAAAGGTGAAATTATTGGAAAATAAGCCGGAATACGACTCAATAAACACTCTAAAAGTGACATAAAAGTCACTTATCAAGAGCACACGGAACCCTAAAATGATAAAAACCCTAAAAACGTATCCCGTGACACGGTCAGACTATACCGTGACATGGGAAGCTCTACCGTCAGACAGTACACTTTCCCGTGACACGGTACACTTTTGGAGTGACGCGGGAAATTTTCAGAAAACGGGAAGAAAAACGCGTTAAGGGTTTATGCGGAAAGGACATGGAATGTCTCGTGTCACAGCAGACCTCCCGTGTCATGGGAAGTCCCACCGTCAGACGGGAAGGATTCCCGTGACACGGTGGCAATCTGCCGTGGCTACAGAAGCCCCAACTTTGACTGAGTTTGTAGAAACGTTAGTTTCGAAAACGATAGTCAAAGTAGTCGATAGGGACGAAGAATGATTTAAGGCGTTCTGCGATCCTAAATCATTCTGTATACGCCGATACCTGCAAAAAAAATGTTAGTTCTACTGATAAAAGAGTAAAGGGATAGAATGCGTATCTGGCACCAGTGTATCGGTGACAAACGAATTTGGCAGCTTCCTAAGCTTGAAGGAATTCACCGAGTGACATTTGTTGAAATGCTTTCCATGCTTGAGAAAAGCCGACTGAAGAGTTTGGTACCTTTCTAAGCCTGAAGAAAGTTACCAGATAATACTTTCCATGCCTGAGGAAAGTCGACGAACGAATTTGGTGTCATTCTATGCTTGAAGAAATCCACCAATAATGCCTTCCATGCTTGAGGAAAGCCGACAAAAGAATTTGGCGGTTTTTTATACTCGAAGAAAAATCCACCGATAACGCTTTCCAAGCCTGAGGAAAGCCGACTTGGCGGTTTTCTATACTCGAAGAAAAATCCACCGATAACGCTTTCCAAGCCTAAGGAAAGCCGACTTGGCGGTTCTCTATACTTGAAGAAAAATCCACCGATAACGCTTTCCAAGCCTGAGGAAATCCGACTTGGCGGTTTTCTATACTTGAAGAAAAATCCACCGATAACGCTTTCCAAGCCTGAGGAAATCCGACTTGGCGGTTTTCTATACTTGAAGAAAAATCCACCGATAACGCTTTCCAAGCCTGAGGAAAGCCGAGTATTGCTGAAATTTGTAAGTCTATGATGGTTCGATTATCCCCGAACGTGGGCCGCAGATGTTTCACAATTTTAAGCCGATTATCCGACCATATTAAGTGCTTAAAATGTCGAAAAATAGACTTTGATGTTTGCTAGGGGTAAAATGGTAATTTTAGTCCCCCTTAAATATCAGTTAGAATTTTCCGCGTACTTCTAGCGAAAAATAATTGCCCAATAAGCTCGAAAAATCATTCAAACTGGTCAAAAATGTAAGGAATATTCGCTGACAATGCAGAGAGTCTGTCGTGCCACGTCACCACTTTGCCGTGACACGGGAACTCCTCCCGTCAGACGGGATAAAATCCCGTGAATCAGCGCGCCACGTTGGTAGTGTACCGTTACACAATAACGGTAACCGTGGCACGGTGAACGAGGTTTGCAACGACAACTTTTTTGCTTTAAATTCACGTTTTTGCTTCACCATTTCGCCATTTCTCATCTATTTCTCACTCCAAAAAGTTCAAAAATTTTCCTTGGGTTGCCGTGTCTCGTTGAGTGCTCACCGATGCTCGATTTTTCTTCCCGTCGGCCGGTTTCCACCACCGTGTCGCAGCCTTCCTGCATTCTCTCTCTCTCCTCTTTTTTTTTTTAATTTTCTTGCTTTTTGATGCGGGTTGCTGCTGCTAATTTTTGCTGCTGCTGTTGCTGTCTTCCGCCGGAGCTGCCGTCGGGGTCACCGGAGCTCCGTCGCCTTTTGAGCTTACCGTGACACGGGACAGCCTCGCCATGTCACGGATTCTGCTGACCGTGTCGCGGCGGTCTGTTGGTGGCCGGAGCTTTTTTCGAGCTTTTGGAGTTTGAATTTTCACCAATTTTGCTATAATTTCTTGCTATCTTCCTCATTTTCAACCATCTACAAGCATTCATGTAAGTTTCCTTTGATTTTTGTCTTGAATTTTGCTTCACATAAGTAATTTCATGAAAAACCCTTAAAAATCAATTTTGAGATTTTTTATTTTGAGGTTTTATGTTGAAATTCTTGCAATGATTTTACTTGTATATGTATGTATGTGTGTTTGTGAGAAATTTGAGACAAAAATTACATGATTTGATGGAGAATTGAGCAAATCACATTTTTGGGTACTACTTTGTGAAATGATGTTCATGGTGAAAAAATGGTGGTGAACCTTGTGAAATGATGTGTTGATTCATATTTTGCATATGTACTGTATTGTCATGGAGAACATAGTATCATGCAGCTAGGAGAACTGTAGTATTAGTTTGTCATGGAGAAACTAAATACCATAATTTTGCCAATTTTTAGCATGGAGGTAAAAATTTAGCATATAATTCAATAAACAACTAAATAACTTAGGAAATGATGCTAAGTATTTATATTTTTTATAATAGCATGCCTAGACGACGAGATTGCGATCTTTCTTCCCACGGCCGGCGTCGGGCTTTTCGGGAGGACACTCCCACCGTTCTAGAGGGCATGAACGACGATATCTTAGAGTCCGAGCCTCGGACTTCTACGAGTAGGGGTAGGTGGGTTCCACCTCCGTGGACTCCAGACTAGTTGGTTTTCTGCCGTGAAAACCATGTCTCTCATTGCCCACTCTCTGGCATAGTTGATGGCACGCTTCGCCATCACGGTTCTAGAGCCGGCGATTTGATCCCTCGACTTCACCAGATCATTACGAGGGATCCTGCTATGAACGCCCTATGGGAGTCAGCTGGTTTAGTAGACTTCTATGTGGCGGTTGTTGGGTTTCGCAACCCCCGGGGTTGCGGTGCGTCGGTCTTTCGCGCATTGTTGGAGTATTTCTGGGATACTACCAACACTTTTCATTTTGCTTGGGGGGAGATGACGGTGACCCCTCTAGACTTCAGCATGATCAGCGGGTTGCGCTTCACCGACCGGGCTGTAGGTCAGATGTCCGATCTATCTTGGGGATCGACTGAGGCAGCTGATTTGTTGGGTCCGATCGTTCAGCACATCAGGACCCGACCAGTGTCTTGAGGTGGTCCTAGGAGTGGACGATCGGAGCTGGCTTCAGTTCTAGCTCTCGGCTTTGAGATGGAGGATACGACGGCTGAGCAGCGGGTGCGGATCTTTATCCTGATCCTGATCTCTATCACCCTCTCTCCTGATAGGAGTTCACATGTACTCCTTTGCTACCTCCCCTCTTTGGCTAGGATCCATGAGATAGGATCCTATAGATGGGCGAGTCTTGGGTACGCGAATCTCCTTTTGTTGCTACGCCACGGCTGTCGGCAGCTGAATGACTAGTCTCCCATCACCGTCTATGGTCTGTGGAGAGTCGTAGAGGTGATGATCTTTTCCCTTTTTATTTCACTTTAGCTTGTTCGACTCATGTGCTAAAGATTACTTTTCATTGCAGCTATGGTTCTACGAGTACTTCCAAGGCTTGGCTCCTCGCCGGCGTCGTGGAGCGGTCCATGATTTCCCTGTTGGAGCCGGCTTGCGTGATCGAGGAGAGTCGCGGGTGGAGTCCGTCCCTGCACTGCGTGGGCTACTACGCCGAGGCACCTCTTCTATTGGCGTAAGAATTAGTTTTGTTGCGTTTTTTCCTTCCCATGTTGTTTCCATTATTTCACGCCAACTTTTTATGGTTTCAAAGTTCCCATTGATGTCCAGTATCGTCCTTGGGTCGGGATGACTGATCTACCTGAGGCCCTGCGTCTTTCAGCGTACCGTACCATTTTGGTTGGTACCGAACGCTTTGTCTGGTATTTTGGGGAGCGAGTCGTCCGTCATCATAGCGACGATCGCTTTGTGGTGCCCTCATCTCCACCAGAGTCGATGCTGGACTCCCGCTTGATCAGAGAGTTGATCAACAGGGGAGAGCGCTATACTCTTCCATGGCAGGAGCTTGTTCACATGGAGAGTGACTATGCGCGGGACTTGCTTCCCTCTCTGCCTCCTCCACCCCGTCTTCCTGAGGTATGATTTCTTTTGAGGATCTTCTTTACTAGTCTCTCTTTTAAATAGTCGAATAACTTAATTATTCGATCATATTTTCAGACAACCATCTGCCCTGTGGGGAGGATCGAGATTCCTCCTCAGTTTGTCCGCTATCCAGGGCCGGTTGGTATCACCGAGCATCATATTGCTGACGCGCCAGAGGGTTACAGACAGGCGTAGGAGTCTCTGCCCGAGGTCTTTGAGCTTGTGAGTTTTCTTTGATGCGTTATTCATCTTTTTAACGCCGCTTGTTACTGAATTTTCTTTGTTTTATCCTCAGCCTAACCGCCCGGAGAATATGGGATTCATGAAGCTGGTTGACGCCCAGAAGTATTGCATCATCAAGCTTCGGCGTGGTGCGAGTTATCGGAGCTCTAGCGACGTTCTTGAGGTATCATTCATTTTTTACTTCTACCATTTGTTTTAGTTTGCATTGTTGACACCTTTTGATTTTGTATCTTTTAGAAGTGACGGAGGTCCCGCTCGTGCTCGAGGCCTAGAGGCTCGGACGAGGAGGAGCTTGGTCGTGGTAGACGATCTCCTGAGATTCGCCAGCGTTCTCATTCTCAGCGAGAGCCTCAGACTACTCAGGAGGCTCAGTCGCAGCAGCCTCAGTCTTCCCAGCGCTTTCCGGTCCAGATTCAGGGGGCGCGACAGTCATTTTCGCAGCCTCCGCAACCTGAGTTTAGGTCTGTTTTGACTCCCTTGGATCCTGGTTCGTTTTCAGCTCCATTGTCCGGGATTCCTCCACCGGTGTCGGGCTTGTTCTCAGTTCCGTTGTATGGGACGATGCCTTCACCGACGATTCCAGTGTCTTTGGGCCAGTCTACACCGTTTTCCGGTTGGACGGGTCCTGCCTTGAGCTTGGCTACCGCTGGGGTTACAGGGACTAGTAGGGACACTACTCCCCGTACTCGGATGGT
The DNA here is from genome assembly GCA_024500155.1 of Chenopodium formosanum. Lineage (NCBI taxonomy): Eukaryota > Viridiplantae > Streptophyta > Magnoliopsida > Caryophyllales > Amaranthaceae > Chenopodium > Chenopodium formosanum. The sequence goes on along the minus strand of JAMXMD010000236.1, from coordinate 83,089 downwards.
GGAGGGACTCTTCGATTCGCTGTTCCCATATGCACAGGGTGGAGACGATACTGATTCTGGCTCTAGGGACTTTTGACCGAGGGTTTTTATTTGTACATACTAGACACTTGACATGTTTATTTATTACGGCTCTTTGTACATTATTTACAATTTATGTATTTATTATTGTGTGTTAGTGTGTGTTTGAGACTCCTTGTGTGTGATTGTGTATTTATTAATGACGCGATGAAAAAAAAATAAAAAATAAAAATAAAGAAAAAAAAATAACATAAGTGGAGTAATGGAGGGTACCGACCTTCCCCAAAAGCAAAAGAAATAAAAAGACTAGCAAAATAAAATTACCTTACCCAAAATAAATAAAAATAAAATGATAAAGAAATAAAATAAATGAAATTACCTTCCCCAAGACAAAAAAAATAAAATGATAAAGAAATGAAATTACCTTCCCCAAAATAAAAAGAAATAAAAAGACAAAAAATAAATAAAGTAATAAAGAGATAAAATCTTAAAGTGATGAATAAATAAATAAATAAAATAAAGATAATAATAATAACAAGAATATAGATAAAAAAAGTGAGAATTTTATTAGAAATAAAACTCTCAGAAAAACTGAAAAATAGACGGTGAAGATAAAATACTATAAAAATCCGGATAGACACGAGAAAAGATGAAAAAAGAAAACGCGTGAAGTGCCGTGTGTACCGTGTCACGGCAGAACTTGCCGTGTCACGGCAAAAGTTCCCGTGACACGCTAAAACTTCTCGTCTCACGGGACGCGTATTACTCAGCGGTGTGTTTTACGCGTATGAAAAGATAAATTCTGGGTAGTTTCGAGCGCTTTTACTATAAAATAAGACCAGTTTATTCATGATACGCATAACTATGAAATACAAAATAATTTAGAATTTCATATTTCAATAATCATGTCTCGGAATTTTGATAATACATTGCGCGATTGGTTTTTTTTTTTTTTTTTTTTTTTTATTCGACTGATTGTTTTCTTCTCTTTTTTTTTTGCAGATTTGGTTGATGAAGCGTTTGGAACTATTCGAAGCCCCCGACGATGTTGAAAAATATGGCCCTAACGACCTAGTCCGCAGGAAAAAGAATTACTCTAAAAACATGTCGTATGAAGATTGGAAAAATTTCTTTGCAAAGAGAGAATTTTCCATTCGTTGGGTGGTGTCTTGGTGGAGGCTTACTAGGATGGTTGGCACGAACGAAACTCCATATTGTCGTGTTCCTAGTATCTCCAAACTGACCTTTTATTGTCTCTCTCAATTGATGCGGCAGTATGGACTTGAACAAGTAATTCCACGCTATAACGATAGTCCTCGTGAAGTATCGTTGCATGAAAGTAACGTTCACAAGTACGAGGCTTATTGGATTGGAAGACTTTTGTGGACCGTTTCTGCAAGTGACCAAGCTCCTCCTCCTTTATCTAGTGCATACAAGGCATGGTTGAACCCTAGAAGTAGGAGGGAACGATTCGGATCACGCAAGTCTGATGTGAAGAGTCGTCTTGGAAATAAGAAAGCTCCTCCTAAAGATCGTCTAGGTCCGAGAACACAAGGGATTGAGTATAAGACTCCTATAATGCCAAGAAAGAAGAATTATGTGAAAGGGAAGGGTAAAGAAAAGATGGTCTATAAGGAGAAACAACCGAAAAAATTCAAGAAAGGTGAGAGGGGTGAAAGTTCGACTAGTGGTGTGACGGTTCGGGCTATGAAAGACACATTAATGGTGAAGGCCGACCTAATTGACCAAGAGAAGGATGTTCCTAAAGGGAAGAGAGATTAGATCAATAGTGCTTTGCTTTTTATGATTTAATTTTTATTTAAAATAAGGCATATGATGCCAATACTTGTAGTCGCAATTATTTTAATAATAATAGCACATTTAATTCAGCCTTAAAAATAAAAATTACAATGACTTTTATTTATTATTTATTTATCCGAGTCAAGGAATCGGACGCAATGGAAGAACGAAAATAAAAACTCGAACAATGAATCCGCAACGAATGCGCCACTATTCTAAAAATAAAACGGAAAACTGAAATTCCACCGTGTCACGGTGAAAGGGTCCCGTGACACGGTACAAATTCCCGCGTCACGACAATTTTCCCTTTTTTTTTTTTTAAATTTGCCGACAAAAGGTGACGTGGCACGAGAACTTCTCCCGTCATACGGGATAAAATCCCGTGTCACGGGAATTTCCCTTCCCTTTTTTTCGTTCAGGCCCACCGTGTCACGGTGAACAGTACCGTGACACGGTGGGATGTCCCGTGTCGCGGCAATTTTCCTTCTTTTTTTTTTTTTTTTTTGGCCATGATGCAATGCTGGACTGACGCGCATATTTGATCAACAGAGGGAGGATTTTTTTATTTTAAAGTGGTCGGACCCCCTTGAGGGGTTGCCTACGTAACCTAAAAAGGAATCAGGCCAAACGTAGCTCTATTGGGTCATGAACCCATGTGACTAGGCATAGAATTTCTTGAGTTGATCCAAGTTGGTTAAATTATGGAAGCCGTTACCGTCCATGTCTACCGATTGTGCCGCTCTGCCAGACAAGATGGCTTTAACAATGTACGGGTCTGACCAGTTCGGTATGAATTTTCCTCTTGGATCTAACACATTTTTACGAAGTACCTTAAGCACTAGGTCACCCTCTTTGATATTTCTGGTCTTGACTTTTTTATTAAAATGTCGTGCCATACGCTGTTGGTAGGTTTGGACATGATGCAAAGCTGCCAAGCGTTTTTCATCAAGCAAGACCAGTTCGTCGTATCTTGCTCTAATCCAGTCGACTTCATCTAGTTGGCTTTCCAATGTGATTAGAAGAGAAGGGATTTCGAGCTCGATTGGTTGTACAGCTTCAACTCCATAGACCAAAGAGAAAGGGGTAGCCCCTGTTGATGTACGAACAGAGGTTCGATAACCCCAAAGGGCGAAATGTAGCTTACTTGGCCAATCCTTGTAATTTTCTGTCATCTTTTCGATGATAGTTTTCACATTTTTGTTGGCCGATTCGACTGCTCCGTTTGTTTGTGGTCTGTAAGGTGATGATCGGTGATGCTTGATATGATATTTCTGTAATAATTTCGCGCATTTGGCTTGGAAATGTGTTCCATTATCACTGATCATCTCATGTGGTGCCCCATAGCGGCATATGATATTTTTCTCAATGAATTGAGCTACGTGTTTTGCCGTCAGCTTGGCATATAAGGCAGCCTCGACCCATTTGGTGAAGTAGTCGATTGCTACGAGAATGAATTCATGCCCCCCTTGTCCTGGTGGTGTTATTTTTCCAATGATGTCAATGCCCCAAGTGGAGAAAGGCCATGGAGAAGTATACGTGTAGAGCAGCGAAGGTGGAACATGCTGTAAGTTTGCATAGACTTGACACTTCATACATTTCTTGACGTATTCGTGACAATCTCTCTCCATAGTAGTCCAATAGTAACCTTGTCGTTAAATCTTTTGGACTAACATCTTTGCATTCATGTGTGTTCCACATATACCAGCATGAAGGTTTTCCATGGTTTTATGTGCTTCCTTCTTGGCTATGCATAAGAGATTTCTTCCCATTGCAGTTCTCTTGTGGAGTTCTCCCCTGATGAGCACATACTGTGAGGCCAGGAGCCTCAAAGAACGGCGTGCCCTTTTATCAGTATTAGGAGGGTACTCTCCTCTTGTCACATAATTAAGGATGTCCGTATACCATGGCTCTTCATCTTCTTCTTGTGGTTCTTGTTTATCGTCAAGTGCATGAACATAAGCCGGCTCATATCTTCTTTCTATGGTCAGTGGCATTCTGATTGTATCAGTTGGAATTCGCACCATTGATGCTAATTTAGCTAGTGCGCCGGCGAATTGGTTTTCTTCTCTTGGCAAATATGTATACTCCACTTCATCTAGTTGCTCCGTGAGAGTTTCTAAATGAGCTTGATACGTAGCGAGACTTTCACTTCTCACTTTCCATCTCTTGGAGATTTGGTTAATGATTATTGAAGAATCACCGTAGATTCTGAGTTTCTTAATTCCCAAGGCGACAGCTGTTTCTAACCCCAAAATGCATGCTTCATATTCTGCGGCATTGTTGGTGACATCAAAGTCGAGCTTCATGGAAATTGGGATGTGCTCTTCATTGGGTGATACGAGCAAGACTCCTACACCGCATCCTTTTTGGTTTGAAGCTCCATCGAAATAGAGCGTCCAGCTATCATCTTCGGTCATGAGTAAATCTTTGTCAGGGAAATCGTACTCATCTTCTTCTTTTTCAGCTTCTTCTAGCGGAAAGTCTGCTAAGAAGTCAGAAACTGCAGAACCTTTGATGGCTTTTTGTGGCACAAATCTCAAGTCAAATTGAGCCAGATTGACTATCCACCTTGATAATCTGCCTTTGAGCGTTGCTTTTTCGAACAAGTATTTGAGAGGGTCTATCTTGGACACGACATGCACTGTATGAGTGAGCATGTAATGTCTTAGTTTCTGTGCGACCCATACAAGTGCGAGACACAACTTCTCAAGTGGTGTGTATCGCGTCTCATATCCTTGAAGTTTCTTGCTCAAGTAATAGATTGCATTCTCCTTGCTTTCGATTTCTTGTGCTAGCATTGCCCCCATCGTTTCTCTTGTGACCGTAAGGTAGAGTCGAAGAGGAAAGTCAGGTATTGCTAGCGCTAGCACGGGTGGGTTTGCCAAATACTCTTTGATTTTGTCGAAAGCCTTTTGGCAATCATCATCCCATGTGACTGGGACATTCTTCTTAAGGTTCTTGAATATAGGTTCACATATCGCTGTGAGCTTTGATATGAACCTACTTATATACTGCAACCTTCCAATGAAGCCTCGAATCTCCTTCTCATTTTTGGGTGGTGGCATGGCCATGATCGCTTTTACTTTCGAAGGATCTATTTCAATCCCTCGAGAACTGATCACGTATCCAAGTAATTTTCCTGACGTGACTCCGAATGCACATTTTGCTGGATTTAATCTCATGTTGTACTTGCGGAGTCTTTCAAAGAACTTGCGAAGGGCAATAATATGGCCTGGGCGATCTTTAGACTTAACGATCATATCATCGACATAGACCTCCACCTCTTTGTGCATCATGTCATGTAACAATGTTGTAGCTGCTCTTTGGTAGGTGGCACCCGCGTTTTTCAACCCGAATGGCATTACCGTATAGCAATATGTACCCCATTGCGTGATGAATGTGGTTTTCTCCATGTCTTCTTCGGCCATCAATACCTGATTATATCCGGCGTAACCATCCATGAATGACAGGAGTGCATGGTTTGCTGTATTATCGACCAGATTGTCAATGTGAGGTAGAGGGAACCCATCTTTTGGGCTTGCTTTATTGAGATCCCTGTAATCAACACACATTCTGACCCTTCCATCCTTCTTTGGAACTGGAACCACATTTGCTATCCATTCCGGATACTTGGATACTCTAATGAAACCTGCGGCCAATTGCTTTCTGATTTCTTCCTTGATTTTGAGAGCCACATCTGGTTTCATTCGGCGCAGCTTTTGTTTGACAGGCTTCATACCTGGAATGAGTGGTATCATATGCTGAGCTATATCCCTGTCAATTCCTGGCATATCTTGGTATGACCAAGCAAATACATCAACTAATTCACTAAGCAAGTTAATTAGCTCTTTGCGTTCATCTTGACTTAGTGTTAATCCAACTTTTACTTCTTTAACAGTTGTATCATTGGAAATGTTAACTGTTTTTGTATCTTCAATAACTGTTGTTTTATTTTCGTGTTCTTCCATTGCTTTTATTATTTCTTTGTCATTTTTATCATTAGCAAAGCAATATTGATCAGGGCTAGGGGAATGGCACGCATCATAAGCAAAGGTACTCATTTTATTGAATTCACTAGCTAATACATCAACAGAGGCAAGGTCGGCTGCGACCTCACCAGAATTATTAGGACTAGAAAGAGAGGACTTAACAAGAGACTTAGGGTTGAACTCTATAGCATAAAGAGGGTCGGCCTCAGACTCTAAGGACTCGTCTACAGACTTAGACTTAGACTCGGACTCGGACCAAGACGAATCAGACTCATCAAACATAGGACCCTCGCCAGCGGTTATTTCCAACTTCTCTCCACTCGGCGTAGTGATCCTCAATGTCTTGCGCCATCCTCTTGAAATGTTGTCAGCTTGGACGATTAACTCGGAGGGGTCAAAATCCTTGTTCGCTATGACAGCTTGAATGAGCTCGGAGTTATCATTGCGGACCGTCTTGGACTCATTTTTCTCCATTCCAAAAAGAAGGTTGATTCCTAGATCATCAGAGTTCAGGCTAGCTGGCTTCTCGGTTGTGAAGAGCTCTTTGTTTTCGTCAACGAAGTCACAATCGAGGAACACCTCGAATCCTGGTTCACGGATCCCATCATGGACGAATGGCTCTGGGAATTCATAGCATGGGAAGTCTTCCCCTTCTTTGATGTACTGGCCATTGAGGGTGAACGAATACGGATCCATGGCCATTTCCGTCTTCGTGATTCGAGCGTTATTGCGAGCCTTCATCTTCAATGCAGCTCGTTCCAGATCTTCTTTTGTTGGCTTGAATCCCAAGCCGAAAGTATCCTTCTTGAGCGCACCAGGATGGCCCCAAGATTCATCCATTTTCTTCTTGAGTCCAAGGGTCATTCCAGGGAAATGACCTTGCTTCTTCTGAATGGCATTGATACTGGTGTTTGAATAGGGATCGAAGTCGAGATGGCACTTTTCCTCCTCTTCGATCACGAGAACATCATCTTGTGAAAACCCCCAAAGATCTTCATCTTCTTCGTCATGTTCAACATGGACGATAGGAGTATCAATAACTTAAATGCGCATAGGAGAAGCATCGATAGTAATCGGAGCCCCTCCAACTATGGCTTTCACTTTCTGGTGAAGCGATGACGAAATCGCCTTTAGCTCATGAAGCAAAGGGCGTCCTAACAACAGATTGAAAGAGGCCTTAATGTCCACCACCTGAAGTTATATTCAGTATGATATTACCCACGGCTTGACGGCGAGTATTATCATAAGCTCGAATCCCTTGAGTGGAGGGAGTCAATTCTTCATTCTTTATACCCAACTTCTTTACAGTACGGAGTGGGCACACATTGATTGCAGAGCCATTATCAACCAGGCTCATGGGAACATTCATCTGCCTACACACTACAGTGAGGTGTAGGCCTTATTATGTTGGTCCCCTTCCGGGGGTAGATCCTTATCAGAAAAGGAAATCAGATTGCTAGTACTTGGCAGCTCAGTAGTAAGAAAGTTGACCAATCCTTGAGGAGTCATGTCATCATCGACTCCTATTTTCACCAGAGCATTCATCACAGCCTTTCGATGCTCGTGGGAAGTGGCCAAAAGCTTCCATACATTCATCTCCACCTTGGTCCTTTGCAGTTGTTTGACCACATCGCTGTTCACAGGGTCGATGGGATCAACTATTGGATGTGATTGTGGTGGAGGTGGAGGTGAAAGTGGGTTAGGTTGTTGCAACCGTCCACTTTTGGTGAGAACCTTGACCTCAAAATCCCCCCAAACATCTTCACTGGTGCCAAGAGATGAACAGGCTATGTCTTTGTGATAGACGTCTTCATCATCACTATCCCAGATCCCATTCACTTCTTTAGTACTTGAGATAAATACAACTTTTGGCAGAGGTTCATTCACAGGTTGAATGAGTATTGACGGATCAAAGGAGACTTCATCTCCCATGATAGCCAAAGCATCAGAGAGAGGACCTGTTTGAATGTTAGGCTTCTTGCCCCCTGGAGGGACAGGAAGTTGGTTAGCATCAATCAGGTCTTGGATTGCATCTTTTAGCCTCCAACACTTCTCAGTGTTATGACCCTTGCCTTAATGAAACTTGCAATAAGCATTGGGGTCATAGCTAGCGGTCCTATTCTCAGGTCGAGGTTCTGGAAATGGTCCGATTGGCATAATCAGTCCCTGACCATGCAAACGGTCATAAGCTACATCATAAGTCATTCCCAAAGGCGTATAAACCCTCCTTTGCCTTTGGAATCTTTGAGGAGGAGCATTAAGGGCCAGCACATCATTGATGTTGATATTGTTGGTAGCATTGTTGGGCTTAGAAGACGAAGAAGAAGGAGTGTCGTTCTTCTTGTTTTTCCAAGTGCTGTTGTTATTGTTGCTACCAACAGACTTCATCAGTTCATCTTCGATATTGATTCCAATATCGTATACAGCTTCAAAGGTACTTAGAGGCAGAAACTTCAAGTGTTGCTTGTACTTATGAGTCAGATTGGCAATGAACAAGCGAACCATTTCCTTCTCCTTGGGAGAATCCACCAGGAGCGAAGCTGTTTCTCTCCACCTGCTTAAGTAAGTGGTGAAGCCTTCATTCTCTTTCTGTTTGAGAATAGAGAGTTCATGTTCAGAAGTCTTGGCCTGGATGTTACACTTGTACCGATTCATAAAACTTTCAGCAACATCCTCTCAGGTCGCGACATGTTTGGATTCCAAAGAATAGAACCACTGTTGACAGGCATGCTCTAAGGAAAGAGGAAACACCGTAGGGAAAAGTGTCACATCTACTCCCTTAAGAGCCATAGTTGCAGAAAAAGCCTTCAAATGGAAGAGCAGATTATCAGTAGGCTTGAATTTGGGAATGTCAGCAGTGGAAAACTTCTCAGGAAGCTTCTCTCTTATGGACGAAGAGATGACAGGCTGTTCCACATAAGTGAACTCTTCAGAAATCTTGCTCATCTTTTCCTTAATCTTGTCCATTGCAGCAGTAGTGACATTGTTTTGATTGTCTTGCTCTACAGTGCTGACTCTAGTGGTGAGTGTCTGCATCATGTCAGACAATCTTTCGATTGTCCTGTTGAGGTTCTCAATGTCTTCCTTAGTGGCCATTGGTTGAAAGTAAACTTGAGATGGATCTTGTGGAGATGATTGAGGTGGTTTCCTTATACGCCTCTTTGGTATAAGAGGTTGTTGAGGTATGGACTCGAACCGTAACAATCTACCCCTGCTTCTTGTCCAAGTGTTGTGACACCGAAACAAACACACCTTTAATGACCAAACTTAACCTTAACCTAACCGGATTAAAAAGAAAATTTTTTTTTATTAAAAATCTATAATTTTGAAACTCTACTTATTATTTTTTTTTAAAAAAAAACATGGGAGGATACCATCCGACTTACTCCGAAAAAAAAACGACACAAAAACGAGACTTCTCTAAAATACGGTCAAAAAGTGGTGCACGACTAAAAAAACAGTGTGTGAACACGATATGTGAGTGATTATGTAAGGTTATAGACGCGTGTTTTGACCGTATAGCTAGACACGACACAAAACTGGACACAACATTCGTACAAAAATCGAGAAAAAGACTGTCAGGACACTTTCCTGGGCACCGTGTCACGGTGCAGACTGTCGTGACATGGTGCAGTCTACCGTCAGACGGTAGACTTCCCCGTGTCACGGCACTGTTCACCGTGGCGCGGAAGAACATGTCATGACACGGTGCGCAGTTCCAGGCCAGTTTTGTGATTTTTTCAGATTTTAATCGATTTTAGGTCCGTACTAATTACTATGTGAGAATAAAAACCCTCGGTCATGGGTTAAACAAAAGAGCAAACACATGAGGGTTAGCACCAAACAACCACATAGAATTTAGGCACGATGCTGTACAAAAAGTTCGCAACCTAGAGTCGAGATCTATGTTCAACTATTGGTCAAGCTTTGGGTGTTAAAAGGGTACCATGGTTAAGAGTTTGGACGCGTTAGCAAGGCAGTCTCCCTTGAGGGTGTATGCCAACGGGCTTCTCCGCGAGTTCGTGATGAAATCAAACTCGACTCCATGGTTTGGGTGGATTTAATAACTCGGATGAACCCTTATTGCCATTAGCGTTTATGGGTTGATAGAGCTTAAATCCTCGGGGCTAAGACGCATGTAGAACACATACGTTTTTTCAGAAAAATCGACGGAAGTCGATTGTGAGGAAAGAAAATAAGCCACCAGACTAATTTTAGGACAGCCGTGACACGACAGAAATTCCCGTGTCACGGTACTGTGCACCGTCAGATGGTGCACTGTACCGTGACACGGAAAATTCTGTCGTGGCACGGCAGTCAGAAAATCTGACTGGTGCCCTGTTTTCCTTCGCGCGCAACCAAGTTATCCAATTTTTCCTACGGGACAGACCTGAACGCGACATTAAAACGTCTATGCAAATGCAAAAATGCCAAATTAATCACAGGAATATTTTTTCAAGAATCTTTCAAGTCTCATCCACTCATCTTAATTAAATACCGATCACTCAAATCGATAAATAATTAAGAATCCTCCCCAGTGGAGTCGCCAAATTGTAGGCGTCGTTCGAAGTGCGCCTACGTTAAAGCATGTGGTGAATATGCTTGGCACTCATAGGAAGTGGGAATTGACATATACGATTAGGGACAAGGAAAGTAGGGAGCCGCCAACAAGTTTTCAAGGAACTTGTAAACCGTTCACGGATCATAAAAGGCAACCACAATAAGGGACAACGATAGGCAACAACGATTGACCCGTGAAGGTTACACCCCATTCATAATCCATGAGATTACTAACTCCGTATGGTTCGGAACCACGAAAGGAGGATCGGGGATGATGGTACGAAGTGAGTCATGGAGTCACATTCGCCCGTATTGGCCTCTACTGGATTCTTATATTGAAAAGCATTCATGTGATCTCTAAGGCATACAAACAATAATTCAATTCGCTCCAAACTATTATTTAACTAAATTGGTTTAATATTAATGCACACATAATTCTAAAATATTAGTGATCACTTCAATTAACAAGAAGATTAAAAGGAACCTAAACCGGTTGTCCAAATTATCTTATTAGGCGTGATTTTCAATTACATATTCCCTTTAAACATGCAATATGGTGATCTTAAATATAATAAAACAACATTAATATTATAACCAATTTAATCACAATTCCAACAACATAAAATCGTTAGAAAAATAATAAAAATAAAAGGAGCATGACTCTTACTTTGATTCTGTTTGTTTGCAACTACAAAATAATAAACGAGTTAGTAACTTCACGGCTTTTTAAGGGTTTACGCGGAAAGGACACGGAATGTCCCGTGTCACGGCAGACCTCCCGTGTCACGGGAAGTCCCACCGTCAGACGGGAAGGATTCCCGTGACATGGTGGCAGTCTGCCGTGGCGCGGGAATTTCCTGTCCATTTTTCGTCTAAATACATTTTTAACCCTAATTTCCTTCGGCTTTTTAAGTGTCGATTGATAATTTTGGGCCTTTTCTGACTTTTATTATTCGGGCTAAAATAAGAAAATAATTAAAATAAAAATAAATAAAAGGTTTGGGCCAAAAATAAATAATAAGACAATAAAATAAAAAAGGTTTGGGCTTAAAATTAATTAATAAGTTTGGGCCGAAATTAAAACTATGCCTTTACCAAACATCAAGACTAATCCATGGACCATTCAAAAGTATGAATTTAATAAAATACGATTTTTTAAGCACTCTCGGGATTAAATACTAAACCCGACCAATAGTGGCAGTGAAAGGTTGTTCATCATCGGGTTTGGTTTTGGGGAGAGATTTTTAGGTGTCTACAGTAGACATTGCTTGTGAAGCAATGTGGTGCAATGAGATCGTGCGAGTTGTGTGCGAGTTGTGAGCACTCCAAATTTTAGTGTCAGGCACTTGGATATTTTGGACTACGTAAAGTTTTGCTTATTTTGCCGTTTTAATTATTTTATTAATCTAATTTGGTTTTAATTATTTTAATAAATTTTGGAGGCTAGGCTTTGGTTTTTCAAGAGCAGCATTTGCAAATTTTATTTTGGCAAATAATTAGGTTTTACAGGCTTAATTAATTGGATTAATTGAGTTGGATGCGGAATTTAGTGGGAGCTTCAAATATTAATTGCGCTTATTTACATAATCGGTTAAAACAAGCTTGACTAGTTTTAATTAGGCATGTTAATTAGATTATACACCTAGATTAGTTACTAGTTCTCGCGTGTTTATGCATTGTTACTTGTTTATCGTTGTAAATTGCATGGGTCATTCACAAATAGTGAATGGATGAATGGAATGTATATTCTCTCACAGATTTTATAAAATAGCAACTAGTGGGACCCGATTAGGATAGAAAATACGGACTGTGATCCGTGAGGTATTTTTGTAAATCTAAATACAGTCTACGAACGAGTATTTTGGTACCTTAATATTTAGATTAGTCCTAACCATAAATACTAGTAGTTGCATTTATTTTGGTCAAGTCCTGGAAGACGAAGCCATGAAGTTACAAATGAAGACCTTTTGAAGATTTGAAGATCTCAAGGGGTCATGCTAGTTGCCAAATGCATCTCTATTTATGTTTTTAGATATATATATATATATATATATATATATGTTTATGTATATATATATATATATATATATAAATATATATATGTTTATGTATATGAATTATATGTTAGATGCATGTTCAGGATTTCGAATGTTGAGATGATTAATTAAGTTCACTTAAATCAACCAACATAGAAACCCTAGGTCCCTAAAAATTGAGTAAAACTTGTCATTCCAAAACAACACTTACCAACCAAATGAGGGTAGTGGTGGGCTACGCCAAAGCGAGGCATCACTACTACTCCAAGGAATGTAAGGCATACCGGGTATGCAAGTTGGTTTTGGTTGTACTCAACTATATGAGTGATGGAGTCCTAACATGTCGTGGCAAAGTGAATAAATTGTTGATAGAGCATTAGATGCGATGATTCATTCAACCAATAGTGGGTTGGAGCCATTAACAAAGCATTGCTTACCTTGGGAGATTGAGTGCTAAAAAAAGCCAAAGCATGCTTAGTCACTATTTGTTTCTTTGGATCTTGGAATTGACTTATGCTCGCCAAATGGGGACAAATTTAATGCGTGGATAAGACGCTTAATAAGATTAAAAATTTGCATGAATACCTTTTAATTTTCAAACTTATTATATTATTTTCTTAATAAATGGTTATACGCACTTATATTTGTAGATTTCCAAATCAAACTGTATTGTTTTCCATGATTGGTAAAGGAAATCTTTGAGAATGGTTCTCAAAGAAAAGTAAAGCATTTCTAAAATACAATTCTCATAAATGACTTTTAAGGACGGTTGGACATCATGTATTCAAAATACTAGGTAGTTTTGATAAAACATGAAGTATTGAGTTGCAAACTCAAAATTGTCAATATTGACAACCAACATATCTTTTTGCTTAATACATAGATGAGTAGGACTCATTGATGTAGTTATTCGAGCGTGAATTAAAGGAAAAGATGGAACTTTTTTTACGGTGCAATAGATGCTTAGTTATGCCTAACAAAGTATAAAAGTCAAAGACTCTTAAAGAAATGGTTCTTAAAGATTATGAGATAAAGTATGATAAGAAATATAGGAAACAAGGAACAAAGAAAAGGAATAAGATTCCATTTTACTAAAGAATTCATGTTATTGAAGTTAACTTAGCAATTCGTTATCTTCACAAGTATCGGATACTGCTTGAGTGTTCTACTTTGAAAGTGACCTCAAACTATTGAAGATAAGCTATGTTATCGACCTACAAGCTTAGAATGAAGCAAGTGGTGCTACATTAGTTGTAAGGTCATATGCTTTGTTTAAACACCTTTATGCTAAGGCTGGAACAAATAAATGGTTATTGTGTTCCATAATCAGCAATTGATCTATTTACACGCGGAAAGACTCACATTCAAAGCAATGAGCAATAGTTAAAAATTTATTTGAATGGCATGGTTGTCTAAACCATGAGTCAAGAATGCTTGATTATAGACAAACATTTTCTTAACATGATAAACTAGCAAAAGCTCAAAGTCATGGGCATGATTTGCGTTCCGAACATCTTTAGCAACGTCACATCAACAAGAACGTTCTAAAGACTCTATTAGATACGCTCTTGATAGTTTATCGATTCGGAATCGTTCTAACACAAACAAGTCTTACTTGTTGAAACCGACAAAGTAAAGAGCTATTGTTCTTGGTATAGACAATTTACTTCGAAAGCTAAAGAGGATTCATTTACTTCAACATTTCACAAAGAATTTGAAAGAATATATATTCATCAAACGTGAACACACTTGACCTTAAATAGTTCAAGAGTTTTGCGAAGTACCAAATCGACTTGGCAAGATATCAAAACGTCTAGATTAGATCGAGCGATGTTTGCTTGAGTCAAGCGTGACCATCACAAAGTTATGAAATTAAAATATTCATTAATAACCCCACAAAGAACATAGTGTGTCTTCATGGAGACCTCGATGCCATTTAAAATGACTTGAACAATGATGGATCACATCCCTTCCTATAAAGTTCTTAAGATTTGCACGAAGGACTAATGTAACACTAAACAAAATGTTGGAGCTAAGAAGGGACACCATATTTAGTTATGGATAGAATTAACTTCTAAATGTCTTTTCAAGTATATGTCTAAAACTCTTAGCTACAGTGAGAGTTCACTGGCTCAGTGGGAGCTAAGTGACTTAGTGGGAGCTCAACGGCTTAGAAAAAGCTAGGTGGTTGAGTGGGAGCTTAATGGCCCATTAAAAGCTAAGATAGCTCAAGTGGTTGAGTGGGAGCTTAATGGCCCATTCGAATTTTAACCAATTTTGCTATAATTTCTTGCTATCTTCCTCATTTTCAACCCTCTACAAGCATTCATGTAAGTTTCCTTTGATTTTTGTCTTGAATTTTGCTTCACATAAGTAATTTCATGAAAAACCCTTAAAAATCAATTTTGGGATTTTTTATTTTAAAGTTTTATGTTGAAATTCTTGCAATGATTTTACTTGTATATGTATGTATGTGTGTTTGTGAGAAATTTGAGACAAAAATTACATGATTTGATGGAGAATTGAGCAAATCACATTTTTGGGTACTACTTTGTGAAATGATGTTCATGGTGAAAAAATGGTGGTGAACCTTGTGAAATGATGTGTTGATTCATATTTTGCATATGTACTATATTGTCATGGAGAACATAGTATCATGCAGCTAGGAGAACTGTAGTATTAGTTTGTCATGGAGAAACTAAATACCATAATTTTGCCAATTTTTAGCATGGAGGTAAAAATTTAGCATATAATTCAATAAACAACTAAATAACTTAGGAAATGATGCTAAGTATTTATATTTTTTATAATAGCATGCCTAAACGACGAGATTGCGATCTTTCTTCCCACGGCCGGCGTCGGGCTTTTCGGGAGGACACTCCCACCGTTCCAGAGGGCATGAACGACGATATCTTAGAGTCCGAGCCTCGGACTTCTACGAGTAGGGGTAGGTGGGTTCCACCTCCGTGGACTCCAGACCAGTTGGTTTTCTACCGTGAAAACCATGTCTCTCATTGCCCACTCTCTGGCATAGTTGATGGCACGCTTCGCCATCACGGTTCTAGAGCCGGCGATTTGATCCCTCGACTTCACCAGATCATTACGAGGGATCCTGCTATGAACGCCCTATGGGAGTCAGCTGGTTTAGTAGACTTCTATGTGGCGGTTGTTGGGTTTCGCAACCCCCGGGGTTGCGGTGCGTCGGTCTTTCGCGCATTGTTGGAGTATTTCTGGGATACTACCAACACTTTTCATTTTGCTTGGGGGGAGATGACGGTGACCCCTCTAGACTTCAGCATGATCAGCGGGCTGCGCTTCACCGACCGGGCTGTAGGTCAGATGTCCGATCTATCTTGGGGATCGGCTGAGGCAGCTGATTTGTTGGGTCCGATCGTTCAGCACATCAGGACCCGACCAGTGTCTTGAGGTGGTCCTAGGAGTGGACGATCGGAGCTGGCTTCAGTTCTAGCTCTCGGCTTTGAGATGGAGGATACGACGGCTGAGCAGCGGGTGCGGATCTTCATCCTGATCCTGATCTCTATCACCCTCTCTCCTGATAGGAGTTCACGTGTACTCCTTTGCTACCTCCCCTCTTTGGCTAGGATCCATGAGATAGGATCCTATAGATGGGCGAGTCTTGGAAACGCGAATCTCCTTTTGTTGCTACGCCACGGCTGTCGGCAGCTAAATGACTAGTCTCCCATCACCGTCTATGGTTTGTGGAGAGTCGTAGAGGTGATGATCTTTTCCCTTTTTATTTCACTTTAGCTTGTTCGACTCATGTGCTAAAGATTACTTTTCATTGCAGCTATGGTTCTACGAGTACTTCCCAGGCTTGGCTCCTCGCCGGCGTCGTGGAGCGGTCCATGATTTCCCTGTTGGAGCCGGCTTGCGTGATCGAGGAGAGTCGCGGGTGGAGTCCGTCCCTGCACTGCGTGGGCTACTACGCCGAGGCACCTCTTCTGTTGGCGTAAGAATTAGTTTTGTTGCGTTTTTTCCTTCCCATGTTGTTTCCATTATTTCACGCCAACTTTTTATGGTTTCAAAGTTCCCATTGATGTCCAGTATCGTCCTTGGGCCGGGATGACTGATCTACCTGAGGCCCTGCGTCTTTCAGCGTACCGTACCATTTTGGTTGGTACCGGACGCTTTGTCTGGTATTTTGGGGAGCGAGTCGTCCGTCATCATAGCGACGATCGCTTTGTGGTGCCCTCATCTCCACCAGAGTCGATGCTGGACTCCCGCTTGATCAGAGAGTTGATCAACAGGGGAGAGCGCTATACTCTTCCATGGCAGGAGCTTGTTCACATGGAGAGTGACTATGCGCGGGACTTGCTTCCCTCTCTGCCTCCTCCACCCCGTCTTCCTGAGGTATGATTTCTTTTGAGGATCTTCTTTACTAGTCTCTCTTTTAAATAGTCGAATAACTTAATTATTCGATCATATTTTCAGACAACCATCTGCCCTGTAGGGAGGATCGAGATTCCTCCTCAGTTTGTCCGCTATCCAGGGCCGGTTGGTATCACCGAGCATCATATTGCTGACGCGCCAGAGGGTTACAGACAGGCGCAGGAGTCTCTGCCCGAGGTCTTTGAGCTGGTGAGTTTTCTTTGATACGTTATTCATCTTTTTAACGCCGCTTGTTACTGAATTTTCTTTGTTTTATCCTCAGCCTAACCGCCTGGAGAATATGGGATTCATGAAGCTGGTTGACGCCCTGAAGTATTGCATCATCAAGCTTCGGCGTGGTGCGAGTTGTCGGAGCTCTAGCGACGTTCTTGAGGTATCATTCATTTTTTACTTCTACCATTTGTTTTAGTTTGCATTGTTGACACCTTTTGATTTTGTATCTTTTAGGAGTGACGGAGGTCCCGCTCGTGCTCGAGGCCTAGAGGCTCGGACGAGGAGGAGCTTGGTCGTGGTAGACGATCTCCTGAGATTCGCCGGCGTTCTCATTCTCAGCGAGAGCCTCAGACTACTCAGGAGGCTCAGTCGCAGCAGCCTCAGTCTTCCCAGCGCTTTCCGGGCCATATTCAGGGGGCGCGACAGTCATTTTCGTAGCCTCCGCAACCTGAGTTTAGGTATGTTTTGACTCCCTTGGATCCTGGTTCGTTTTCAGCTCCATTGTCCGGGATTCCTCCACCGGTGTCGGGCTTGTTCTCAGTTCCATTGTATGGGACGATGCCTTCACCGACGATTCCAGTGTCTTTGGGCCAGTCTACACCGTTTTCCGGTTGGACGGGTCCTGCCTTGAGCTTGGCTACCGCTGGGGTTACAGGGAGTAGTAGGGACACTACTCCCCGTACTCGGATGGTGGAGGGACTCTTCGGTTCGCTGTTCCCATATGCACAGGGTGGAGACGATACTGATTCTGGCTCTAGGGACTTTTGACCGAGGGTTTTTATTTGTACATACTAGACACTTGACATGTTTATTTATTACGGCTCTTTGTACATTATTTACAATTTATGTATTTATTATTGTGTGTTAGTGTGTGTTTGAGACTCCTTGTGTATGATTGTGTATTTATTAATGACGCGATGAAAAAAAAATAAAAAATAAAAATAAAGAAAAAAAAATAACATAAGTGGAGTAATGGAGGGTACCGACCTTCCCCAAAAGCAAAAGAAATAAAAAGACTAGCAAAATAAAATTACCTTACCCAAAATAAATAAAAATAAAATGATAAAGAAATAAAATAAATGAAATTACCTTCCCCAAGACAAAAAAAATAAAATGATAAAGAAATGAAATTACCTTCCCCAAAATAAAAAGAAATAAAAAGACAAAAAATAAATAAAGTAATAAAGAGATAAAATCTTAAAGTGATGAATAAATAAATAAATAAAATAAAGATAATAATAATAACAAGAATATAGATAAAAAAAAGTGAGAATTTTATTAGAAATAAAACTCTCAGAAAAACTGAAAAATAGACGGTGAAGATAAAATACTATAAAAATCCGGATAGACACGAGAAAAGATGAAAAAAGAAAACGCGTGAAGTGTCGTGTGTACCGTGTCACGGCAGAACTTGCCGTGTCACGGCAAAAGTTCCCGTGACACGGTAAAACTTCTCGTCTCACGGGACGCGTATTACTCAGCGGTGTGTTTTACGCGTATGAAAAGATTAATTCTGGGTAGTTTCGAGCGCTTTTACTATAAAATAAGACCAGTTTATTCATGATACGCATAACTATGAAATACAAAATAATTTAGAATTTCATATTTCAATAATCATGTCTCGGAATTTTGATAATACATTGCGCGATTGGTCTTTTTTTTTTTTTTTTTATTCGACTGATTGTTTTCTTCTCTTTTTTTTTTGCAGATTTGGTTGATGGAGCGTTTGGAACTATTCGAAGCCCCCGACGATGTTGAAAAATATGGCCCTAACGACCTAGTCCGCAGGAAAAAGAATTACTCTAAAAACATGTCGTATGAAGATTGGAAAAATTTCTTTGCAAAGAGAGAATTTTCCATTCGTTGGGTGGTGTCTTGGTGGAGGCTTACTAGGATGGTTGGCACGAACGAAACTCCATATTGTCGTGTTCCTAGTATCTCCAAACTGACCTTTTATTGTCTCTCTCGATTGATGCGGCAGTATGGACTTGAACAAGTAATTCCACGCTATAACGATAGTCCTCGTGAAGTATCGTTGCATGAAAGTAACGTTCACAAGTACGAGGCTTATTGGATTGGAAGACTTTTGTGGACCGTTTCTGCAAGTGACCAAGCTCCTCCTCCTTTATCTAGTGCATACAAGGCATGGTTGAACCCTAGAAGTAGGAGGGAACGATTCGGATCACGCAAGTCTGATGTGAAGAGTCGTCTTGGAAATAAGAAAGCTCCTCCTAAAGATCGTCTAGGTCCGAGAACACAAGGGATTGAGTATAAGACTCCTATAATGCCAAGAAAGAAGAATTATGTGAAAGGGAAGGGTAAAGAAAAGATGGTCTATAAGGAGAAACAACCGAAAAAATTCAAGAAAGGTGAAAGGGGTGAAAGTTCGACTAGGGGTGTGACGGTTCGGGCTATGAAAGACACATTAATGGTGAAGGCCGACCTAATTGACCAAGAGAAGGATGTTCCTAAAGAGAAGAGAGATTAGATCAATAGTGCTTTGCTTTTTATGATTTAATTTTTATTTAAAATAAGGCATATGATGCCAATACTTGTAGTCGCATTTATTTTAATAATAATAGCACATTTAATTCAGCCTTAAAAATAAAAATTACAATGACTTTTATTTATTATTTATTTATCCGAGTCAAGGAATCGGACGCAATGGAAGAACGAAAATAAAAACTCGAACAATGAATCCGCAACGAATGCGCCACTATTCTAAAAATAAAACGGAAAACTGAAATTCCACCGTGTCACGGTGAAAGGGTCCCGTGACACAGTACAAATTCCCGCGTCACGACAATTTTCCCTTTTTTTTTTAAAATTTGCCGACAAAAGGTGACGTGGCACGAGAACTTCTCCCGTCATACGGGATAAAATCCCGTGTCACGGGAATTTCCCTTCCCTTTTTTTTCGTTCAGGCCCACCGTGTCACGGTGAACAGTACCGTGACACGGTGGGATGTCCCGTGTCGCGGCAATTTTCCTTCTTTTTTTTTTTTTTTGGCCATGATGCAATGCTGGACTGACGCGCATATTTGATCAACAGAGGGAGGATTTTTTTATTTTAAAGTGGTCGGACCCCCTTGAGGGGTTGCCTACGTATCCTAAAAAGGAATCAGGCCAAACGTAGCTCTATTGGGTCATGAACCCATGTGACTAGGCATAGAATTTCTTGAGTTGATCCAAGTTGGTTAAATTATGGAAGCCGTTACCGTCCATGTCTACCGATTGTGCCGCTCTGCCAGACAAGATGGCTTTAACAATGTACGGGTCTGACCAGTTCGGTATGAATTTTCCTCTTGGATCTAACACATTTTTACGAAGTACCTTAAGCACTAGGTCACCCTCTTTGATATTTCTGGTCTTGACTTTTTTATTAAAATGTCGTGCCATACGCTGTTGGTAGGTTTGGACATGATGCAAAGCTGCCAAGCGTTTTTCATCAAGCAAGACCAGTTCGTCGTATCTTGCTCTAATCCAGTCGACTTCATCTAGTTGGCTTTCCAATGCGATTAGAAGAGAAGGGATTTCGAGCTCGATTGGTTGTACAGCTTCAACTCCATAGACCAAAGAGAAAGGGGTAGCCCCTGTTGATGTACGAACAGAGGTTCGATAACCCCAAAGGGCGAAATGTAGCTTACTTGGCCAATCCTTGTAATTTTCTGTCATCTTTTCGATGATAGTTTTCACATTTTTGTTGGCCGATTCGACTGCTCCGTTTGTTTGTGGTCTGTAAGGTGATGATCGGTGATGCTTGATATGATATTTCTGTAATAATTTCGCGCATTTGGCTTGGAAATGTGTTCCATTATCACTGATCATCTCATGTGGTGCCCCATAGCGGCATATGATATTTTTCTCAATGAATTGAGCTACGTGTTTTGCCGTCAGCTTGGCATATAAGGCAGCCTCGACCCATTTGGTGAAGTAGTCGATTGCTACGAGAATGAATTCATGCCCCCCTTGTCCTGGTGGTGTTATTTTTCCAATGATGTCAATGCCCCAAGTGGAGAAAGGCCATGGAGAAGTATACGTGTAGAGCAGCGAAGGTGGAACATGTTGTAAGTTTGCATAGACTTGACACTTCATACATTTCTTGACGTATTCGTGACAATCTCTCTCCATAGTAGTCCAATAGTAACCTTGTCGTTAAATCTTTTGGACTAACATCTTTGCATTCATGTGTGTTCCACATATACCAGCATGAAGGTTTTCCATGGTTTTATGTGCTTCCTTCTTGGCTATGCATAAGAGATTTCTTCCCATTGCAGTTCTCTTGTGGAGTTCTCCCCTGATGAGCACATACTGTGAGGCCAGGAGCCTCAAAGAACGGCGTGCCCTTTTATCAGTATTAGGAGGGTACTCTCCTCTTGTCACATAATTAAGGATGTCCGTATACCATGGCTCTTCATCTTCTTCTTGTGGTTCTTGTTTATTGTCAAGTGCATGAACATAAGCCGGCTCATATCTTCTTTCTATGGTCAGTGGCATTCTGATTGTATCAGTTGGAATTCGCACCATTGATGCTAATTTAGCTAGTGCGCCGGCGAATTGGTTTTCTTCTCTTGGCAAATATGTATACTCCACTTCATCTAGTTGCTCCGTGAGAGTTTCTAAATGAGCTTGATACGTAGCGAGACTTTCACTTCTCACTTTCCATCTCTTGGAGATTTGGTTAATGATTATTGAAGAATCACCGTAGATTCTGAGTTTCTTAATTCCCAAGGCGACAGCTGTTTCTAACCCCAAAATGCATGCTTCATATTCTGCGGCATTGTTGGTGACATCAAAGTCGAGCTTCATGGAAATTGGGATGTGCTCTTCATTGGGTGATACGAGCAAGACTCCTACACCGCATCCTTTTTGGTTTGAAGCTCCATCGAAATAGAGCGTCCAGCTATCATCTTCGGTCATGAGTAAATCTTTGTCAGGGAAATCGTACTCATCTTCTTCTTTTTCAGCTTCTTCTAGCGAAAAGTCTGCTAAGAAGTCAGAAACTGCAGAACCTTTGATGGCTTTTTGTGGCACAAATCTCAAGTCAAATTGAGCCAGATTGACTATCCACCTTGATAATCTGCCGTTGAGCGTTGCTTTTTCGAACAAGTATTTGAGAGGGTCTATCTTGGACACGACATGCACTGTATGAGTGAGCATGTAATGTCTTAGTTTCTGTGCGACCCATACAAGTGCGAGACACAACTTCTCAAGTGGTGTGTATCGCGTCTCATATCCTTGAAGTTTCTTGCTCAAGTAATAGATTGCATTCTCCTTGCTTTCGATTTCTTGTGCTAGCATTGCCCCCATCGTTTCTCTTGTGACCGTAAGGTAGAGTCGAAGAGGAAAGTCAGGTATTGCTAGCGCTAGCACGGGTGGGTTTGCCAAATACTCTTTGATTTTGTCGAAAGCCTTTTGGCAATCATCATCCCATGTGACTGGGACATTCTTCTTAAGGTTCTTGAATATAGGTTCACATATCGCTGTGAGCTTTGATATGAACCTACTTATATACTGCAACCTTCCAATGAAGCCTCGAATCTCCTTCTCATTTTTGGGTGGTGGCATGGCCATGATCGCTTTTACTTTCGAAGGATCTATTTCAATCCCTCGAGAACTGATCACGTATCCAAGTAATTTGCCTGACGTGACTCCGAATGCACATTTTGCTGGATTTAATCTCATGTTGTACTTGCGGAGTCTTTCAAAGAACTTGCGAAGGGCAATAATATGGCCTGGGCGATCTTTAGACTTAGCGATCATATCATCGACATAGACCTCCACCTCTTTGTGCATCATGTCATGTAACAATGTTGTAGCTGCTCTTTGGTAGGTGGCACCCGCGTTTTTCAACCCGAATGGCATTACCGTATAGCAATATGTACCCCATTGCGTGATGAATGTGGTTTTCTCCATGTCTTCTTCGGCCATCAATACCTGATTATATCCGGCGTAACCATCCATGAATGACAGGAGTGCATGGTTTGCTGTATTATCGACCAGATTGTCAATGTGAGGTAGAGGGAACCCATCTTTTGGGCTTGCTTTATTGAGATCCCTGTAATCAACACACATTCTGACCCTTCCATCCTTCTTTGGAACTGGAACCACATTTGCTATCCATTCCGGATACTTGGATACTCTAATGAAACCTGCGGCCAATTGCTTTCTGATTTCTTCCTTGATTTTGAGAGCCACATCTGGTTTCATTCGGCGCAGCTTTTGTTTGACAGGCTTCATACCTGGAATGAGTGGTATCATATGCTGAGCTATATCCCTGTCAATTCCTGGCATATCTTGGTATGACCAAGCAAATACATCAACTAATTCACTAAGCAAGTTAATTAGCTCTTTGCGTTCATCTTGACTTAGTGTTAATCCAACTTTTACTTCTTTAACAGTTGTATCATTGGAAATGTTAACTGTTTTTGTATCTTCAATAACTGTTGTTTTATTTTCGTGTTCTTCCATTGCTTTTATTATTTCTTTGTCATTTTTATCATTAGCAAAGCAATATTGATCAGGGCTAGGGGAATGGCACGCATCATAAGCAAAGGTACTCATTTTATTGAATTCACTGGCTAATACATCAACAGAGGCAAGGTCGGCTGCGACCTAACCAGAATTATTAGGACTAGAAAGAGAGGACTTAACAAGAGACTTAGGGTTGAACTCTATAGCATAAAGAGGGTCGGCCTCAGACTCTAAGGACTCGTCTACAGACTTAGACTTAGACTCGGACTCGGACCAAGACGAATCAGACTCATCAAACATAGAACCCTCGCCAGCGGTTATTTCCAACTTCTCTCCACTCGGCGTAGTGATCCTCAATGTCTTACGCCATCCTCTTGAAATGTTGTCAGCTTGGACGATTAACTCGGAGGGGTCAAAATCCTTGTTCGCTATGACAGCTTGAACGAGCTCGGAGTTATCATTGCGGACCGTCTTGGACTCATTTTTCTCCATTCCAAAAAGAAGGTTGATTCCTAGATCATCAGAGTTCAGGCTAGCTGGCTTCTCGGTTGTGAAGAGCTCTTCGTTTTCGTCAACGAAGTCACAATCGAGGAACACCTCGAATCCTGGTTCACGGATCCCATCATGGACGAATGGCTCTGGGAATTCATAGCATGGGAAGTCTTCCCCTTCTTTGATGTACTCGCTATTGAGGGTGAACGAATACGGATCCATGGCCATTTCCGTCTTCGTGATTCGAGCGTTATTGCGAGCCTTCATCTTCAATGCAGCTTGTTCCAGATCTTCTTTTGTTGGCTTGAATCCCAAGCCGAAAGTATCCTTCTTGAGCGCACCAGGATGGCCCCAAGATTCATCCATTTTCTTCTTGAGTCCAAGGGTCATTCCAGGGAAATGACCTTGCTTCTTCTAAATGGCATTGATACTGGTGTTTGAATAGGGATCGAAGTCGAGATGGCACTTTTCCTCCTCTTCGATCACGAGAACATCATCTTGTGAAAACCCCCAAAGATCTTCATCTTCTTCGTCATGTTCAACATGGACGATAGGAGTATCAATAACTTAAATGCGCATAGGAGAAGCATCGATAGTAATCGGAGCCCCTCCAACTATGGCTTTCACTTTCTGGTGAAGCGATGACGAAATCGCCTTTAGCTCATGAAGCCAAGGGCGTCCTAACAACAGATTGAAAGAGGCCTTAATGTCCACCACCTGAAGTTATATTCAGTATGATATTACCCACGGCTTAGTGGCGAGTATTATCATAAGCTCGAATCCCTTGAGTGGAGGGAGTCAATTCTTCATTCTTTATACCCAACTTCTTTACAGTACGGAGTGGGCACACATTGATTGCAGAGCCATTATCAACCAGGCTCATGGGAACATTCATCTGCCTACACACTACAGTGAGGTGTAGGCCTTATTATGTTGGTCCCCTTCCGGGGGTAGATCCTTATCAGAAAAGGAAATCAGATTGCTAGTACTTGGCAGCTCAGTAGTAAGAAAGTTGACCAATCCTTGAGGAGTCATGTCATCATCGACTCCTATTTTCACCAGAGCATTCATCACAGCCTTTCGATGCTCGTGGGAAGTGGCCAAAAGCTTCCATACATTCATCTCCACCTTGGTCCTTTGCAGTTGTTTGACCACATCGCTGTTCACAGAGTCGATGGGATCAACTATTGGATGTGATTGTGGTGGAGGTGGAGGTGAAAGTGGGTTAGGTTGTTGCAACCGTCCACTTCTGGTGAGAACCTTGACCTCAAAATCCCCCCAAACATCTTCACTGGTGCCAAGAGATGAACAGGCTATGTCTTTGTGATAGACGTCTTCATCATCACTATCCCAAATCCCATTCACTTCTTTAGTACTTGAGATAAATACAACTTTCGGCAGAGGTTCATTCACAGGTTGAATGAGTATTGACGGATCAAAGGAGACTTCATCTCCCATGATAGCCAAAGCATCAGAGAGAGGACCTGTTTGAATGTTAGGCTTCTTGCCTCCTGGAGGGACAGGAAGTTGGTTAGCATCAATCAGGTCTTGGATTGCATCTTTCAGCCTCCAACACTTCTCAGTGTTATGACCCTTGCCTTAATGAAACTTGCAATAAGCATTGGGGTCATAGCTAGCGGTCCTATTCTCAGGTCGAGGTTCTGGAAATGGTCCGATTGGCATAATCAGTCCCTGACCATGCAAACGGTCATAAGCTACATCATAAGTCATTCCCAAAGGCGTATAAACCCTCCTTTGCCTTTGGAATCTTTGAGGAGGAGCATTAAGGGCCAGCACATCATTGATGTTGATATTGTTGGTAGCATTGTTGGGCTTAGAAGACGAAGAAGAAGGAGTGTCGTTCTTCTTGTTTTTCCAAGTGCTGTTGTTATTGTTGCTACCAACAGACTTCATCAGTTCATCTTCGATATTGATTCCAATATCGTATACAACTTCAAAGGTACTTAGAGGCAGAAACTTCAAGTGTTGCTTGTACTTATGAGTTAGATTGGCAATGAACAAGCGAACCATTTCCTTCTCCTTGGGAGAATCCACCAGGAGCGCAGCTGTTTCTCTCCACCTGCTTAAGTAAGTGGTGAAGCCTTCATTCTCTTTCTGTTTGAGAATAGAGAGTTCATGTTCAGAAGTCTTGGCCTGGATGTTACACTTGTACCGATTCATAAAGCTTTCAGCAACATCCTCTCAGGTCGCGACATGTTTGGATTCCAAAGAATAGAACCACTGTTGACAGGCATGCTCTAAGGAAAGAGGAAACACCGTAGGGAAAAGTGTCACATCTACTCCCTTAAGAGCCATAGTTGCAGAAAAAGCCTTCAAATGGAAGAGCAGATTATCAGTAGGCTTGAATTTGGGAATGTCAGCAGTGGAAAACTTCTCAGGAAGCTTCTCTCTTATGGACGAAGAGATGACAGGCTGTTCCACATAAGTGAACTCTTCAGAAATCTTGCTCATCTTTTCCTTAATCTTGTCCATTGCAGCAGTAGTGACATTGTTTTGATTGTCTTGCTCTACAGTGCTGACTCTAGTGGTGAGTGTCTGCATCATGTCAGACAATCTTTCGATTGTCCTGTTGAGGTTCTCAATGTCTTCCTTAGTGGTCATTGGTTGAAAGTAGACTGGAGATGGATCTTGTGGAGATGATTGAGGTGGTTTCCTTATACGCCTCTTTGGTATAAGAGGTTGTTGAGGTATGGACTCGAACCGTAACAATCTACCCCTGCTTCTTGTCCAAGTGTTGTGACACCGAAACAAACACACCTTTAATGACCAAACTTAACCTTAACCTAACCGGATTAAAAAGAAAAAATTTTTTTATTAAAAATCTATAATTTTGAAACTCTACTTATTATTTTTTTTAAAAAAAAAAACATGGGAGGATACCATCCGACTTACTCCGAAAAAAAAACGACACAAAAACGAGACTTCTCTAAAATACGGTCAAAAAGTGGTGCACGACTAAAAAAACAGTGTGTGAACACGATATGTGAGTGATTAGGTGAGGTTATAGACGCGTGTTTTGACCGTATAGCTAGACACGACACAAAACTGGACACAACATTCGTACAAAAATCGAGAAAAAGACTGTCAGGACACTTTCCTGGGCACCGTGTCACGGTGCAGACTGTCGTGACATGGTGCAGTCTACCGTCAGACGGTAGACTTCCCCGTGTCACGGCACTGTTCACCGTGGCGCGGAAGAACATGTCGTGACACGGTGCGCAGTTCCAGGCCAGTTTTGTGATTTTTTCAGATTTTAATCGATTTTAGGTCCGTACTAATTACTATGTGAGAATAAAAACCCTCGGTCATGGGTTAAACAAAAGAGCAAACACATGAGGGTTAGCACCAAACAACCACATAGAATTTAGGCACGACGCTGTACAAAAAGTTCGCAACCTAGAGTCGAGATCTATGTTCAACTATTGGTCAAGCTTTGGGTGTTAAAAGGGTACCATGGTTAAGAGTTTGGACGCGTTAGCAAGGCAGTCTCCCTTGAGGGTGTATGCCAACGGGCTTCTCCGCGAGTTCGTGATGAAATCAAACTCGACTCCATGGTTTGGGTGGATTTAATAACTCGGATGAACCCTTATTGCCATTAGCGTTTAAGGGTTGATAGAGCTTAAATCCTCGGGGCTAAGACGCATGTAGAACACATACGTTTTTTCAGAAAAATCGACGGAAGTCGATTGTGAGGAAAGAAAATAAGCCACCGGACTAATTTTAGGACAGCCGTGACACGACAGAAATTCCCGTGTCACGGTACTGTGCACCGTCAGATGGTGCACTGTACCGTGACACGGAAAATTCTGCCGTGGCACGGCAGTCAGAAAATCTGACTGGTGCCCTGTTTTCCTTCGCGCGCAACCAAGTTATCCAATTTTTCCTACGGGACAGACCTGAACGCGACATTAAAACGTCTATGCAGATGCAAAAATGCCAAATTAATCACAGGAATATTTTTTCAAGAATCTTTCAAGTCTCATCCACTCATCTTAATTAAATACCGATCACTCAAATCGATAAATAATTAAGAATCCTCCCTAGTGGAGTCACCAAATTGTAGGCGTCGTTCGAAGTGCGCCTACGTTAAAGCATGTGGTGAATATGCTTGGCACTCATAGGAAGTGGGAATTGACATATACGATTAGGGACAAGGAAAGTAGGGAGCCGCCAACAAGTTTTCAAGGAACTTGTAAACCGTTCACGGATCATAAAAGGCAACCACAATAAGGGACAACGATAGGCAACAACGATTGACCCGTGAAGGTTACACCCCATTCATAATCCATGAGATTACTAACTCCGTATGGTTCGGAACCACGAAAGGAGGATCGGGGATGATGGTACGAAGTGAGTCATGGAGTCACATTCGCCCGTATTGGCCTCTACTGGATTCTTATATTGAAAAGCATTCATGTGATCTCTAAGGCATACAAACAATAATTCAATTCGCTCCAAACTATTATTTAACTAAATTGGTTTAATATTAATGCACACATAATTCTAAAATATTAGTGATCACTTCAATTAACAAGAAGATTAAAAGGAACCTAAACCGGTTGTCCAAATTATCTTATTAGGCGTGATTTTCAATTACATATTCCCTTTAAACATGCAATATGGTGATCTTAAATATAATAAAACAACATTAATATTAAAACCAATTTAATCACAATTCCAACAACATAAAATCGTTAGAAAAATAATAAAAATAAAAGGAGCATGACTCTTACTTTGATTCTGTTTGTTTGCAACTACAAAATAATAAACGAGTTAGTAACTTCACGGCTTTTTAAGGGTTTACGCGGAAAGGACACGGAATGTCCCGTGTCACGGAAGACCTCCCGTGTCACGGGAAGTCCCACCGTCAGACGGGAAGGATTCCCGTGACATGGTGGCAGTCTGCCGTGGCGCGGGAATTTCATGTCCATTTTTCGTCTAAATACATTTTTAACCCTAATTTCCTTCGGCTTTTTAAGTGTCGATTGATAATTTCGGGCCTTTTCTGACTTTTATTATTCGGGCTAAAATAAGAAAATAATTAAAATAAAAATAAATAAAAGGTTTGGGCCAAAAATAAATAATAAGACAATAAAATAAAAAAGGTTTGGGCTTAAAATTAATTAATAAGTTTGGGCTGAAATTAGAACTATGCCTTTACCAAACATCAAGACTAATCCATGGACCATTCAAAAGTATGAATTTAATAAAATACGATTTTTTAAGCACTCTCGGGATTAAATACTAAACCCGACCAATAGTGGCAGTGAAAGGTTGTTCATCATCGGGTTTGGTTTTGGGGAGAGATTTTTAGGTGTCTACAGTAGACATTGCTTGTGAAGCAATGTGGTGCAATGAGATCGTGCGAGTTGTGTGCGAGTTGTGAGCACTCCAAATTTTAGTGTCAGGCACTTGGATATTTTGGACTACGTAAAGTTTTGCTTATTTTGCCGTTTTAATTATTTTATTAATCTAATTTGGTTTTAATTATTTTAATAAATTTTGGAGGCTAGGCTTTGGTTTTTCAAGAGCAGCATTTGCAAATTTTATTTTGGCAAATAATTAGGTTTTACAGGCTTAATTAATTGGATTAATTGAGTTGGATGCGGAATTTAGTGGGAGCTTCAAATATTAATTGCGCTTATTTACATAATCGGTTAAAACAAGCTTGACTAGTTTTAATTAGGCATGTTAATTAGATTATACACCTAGATTAGTTACTAGTTCTCGCGTGTTTATGCACTGTTACTTGTTTATCGTTGTAAATTGCATGGGTCATTTACAAATAGTGAATGGATGAATGGAATGTATATTCTCTCACAGATTTTATAAAATAGAAACTAGTGGGACCCGATTAGGATAGAAAATACGGACTGTGATCCGTGAGGTATTTTTGTAAATCTAAATACAGTCTACGAACGAGTATTTTGGTACCTTAATATTTAGATTAGTCCTAACCATAAATACTAGTAGTTGCATTTATTTTGGTCAAGTCCTGGAAGACGAAGCCATGAAGTTACAAATGAAGACCTTTTGAAGATTTGAAGATCTCAAGGGGTCATGCTAGTTGCCAAATGCATCTCTATTTATGTTTTTAGATATATATATATATATATATATATATATATATATATATATATATATATGTTTATGTATATATATATATATATATATATAAATATATATATGTTTATGTATATGAATTATATGTTAGATGCATGTTCAGGATTTCGAATGTTGAGATGATTAATTAAGTTCACTTAAATCAACCAACATAGAAACCCTAGGTCCCTAAAAATTGAGTAAAACTTGTCATTCCAAAACAACACTTACCAACCAAATGAGGGTAGTGGTGGGCTACGCCAAAGCGAGGCATCACTACTACTCCAAGGAATGTAAGGCATACCGGGTATGCAAGTTGGTTTTGGTTGTACTCAACTATATGAGTGATGGAGTCCTAACATGTCGTGGCAAAGTGAATAAATTGTTGATAGAGCATTAGATGCGATGATTCATTCAACCAATAGTGGGTTGGAGCCATTAACAAAGCATTGCTTACCTTGGGAGATTGAGTGCTAAAAAAAGCCAAAGCATGCTTAGTCACTATTTGTTTCTTTGGATCTTGGAATTGACTTATGCTCGCCAAATGGGGACAAATTTAATGCGTGGATAAGACGCTTAATAAGATTGAAAATTTGCATGAATACCTTTTAATTTTCAAACTTATTATATTATTTTCTTAATAAATGGTTATACGCACTTATATTTGTAGATTTCCAAATCAAACTGTATTGTTTTCCATGATTGGTAAAGGAAATCTTTGAGAATGGTTCTCAAAGAAAAGTAAAGCATTTCTAAAATACAATTCTCATAAATGACTTTTAAGGACGGTTGGACATCATGTATTCAAAATACTAGGTAGTTTTGATAAAACATGAAGTATTGAGTTGCAAACTCAAAATTGTCAATATTGACAACCAACATATCTTTTTGCTTAATACATAGATGAGTAGGACTCATTGATGTAGTTATTCGAGCGTGAATTAAAGGAAAAGATGGAACTTTTTTTACGGTGCAATAGATGCTTAGTTATGCCTAACAAAGTATAAAAGTCAAAGACTCTTAAAGAAATGGTTCTTAAAGATTATGAGATAAAGTATGATAAGAAATATAGGAAACAAGGAACAAAGAAAAGGAATAAGATTCCATTTTACTAAAGAATTCATGTTATTGAAGTTAACTTAGCAATTCGTTATCTTCACAAGTATCGGATACTGCTTGAGTGTTCTACTTTGAAAGTGACCTCAAACTATTGAAGATAAGCTATGTTATCGACCTACAAGCTTAGAATGAAGCAAGTGGTGCTACATTAGTTGTAAGGTCATATGCTTTGTTTAAACACCTTTATGCTAAGGCTGGAACAAATAAATGGTTATTGTGTTCCATAATCAGCAATTGATCTATTTACACGCGGAAAGACTCACATTCAAAGCAATGAGCAATAGTTAAAAATTTATTTGAATGGCATGGTTGTCTAAACCATGAGTCAAGAATGCTTGATTATAGACAAACATTTTCTTAACATGATAAACTAGCAAAAGCTCAAAGTCATGGGCATGATTTGCGTTCCGAACATCTTTAGCAACGTCACATCAACAAGAACGTTCTCAAGACTCTATTAGATACGCTCTTGATAGTTTATCGATTCGGAATCGTTCTAACACAAACAAGTCTTACTTGTTGAAACCGACAAAGTAAAGAGCTATTGTTCTTGGTATAGACAATTTACTTCGAAAGCTAAAGAGGATTCATTTACTTCAACATTTCACAAAGAATTTGAAAGAATATATATTCATCAAACGTGAACACACTTGACCTTAAATAGTTCAAGAGTTTTGCGAAGTACCAAATCGACTTGGCAAGATATCAAAACGTCTAGATTAGATCGAGCGATGTTTGCTTGAGTCAAGCGTGACCATCACAAAGTTATGAAATTAAAATATTCATTAATAACCCCACAAAGAACATAGTGTGTCTTCATGGAGACCTCGATGCCATTTAAAATGACTTGAACAATGATGGATCACATCCCTTCCTATAAAGTTCTTAAGATTTGCACGAAGGACTAATGTAACACTAAACAAAATGTTGGAGCTAAGAAGGGACACCATATTTAGTTATGGATAGAATTAACTTCTAAATGTCTTTTCAAGTATATGTCTAAAACTCTTAGCTACAGTGGGAGTTCACTGGCTCAGTGGGAGCTAAGTGACTTAGTGGGAGCTCAACGGCTTAGAAAAAGCTAGGTGGTTGAGTGGGAGCTTAATGGCCCATTAAAAGCTAAGATAGCTCAAGTGGGAGCTAACTGTTTGTTTTACAACGAACTTTTACCCAAAGACAATATACATGTCTCTTTGTAAGCATTCAAGTGAGATTACGGGCATTACCTCCACCACCTAATTGAGAACATAGTGTTTGTTTCTCTAAGTGGTGTCTTTCTGGAAAGTAACTCATTTCCAAAACGACAAGTGGGAGGAAAATGAACTCGATGACAATCGAGCTTAGCAACAAACTAGAACTGTGAATCTCAGAAGACCTTAAAAGGGCTTTGTGAGAATACTTGATCAAGAATACTCAAAAGGACTTTACAAGTGCCTTAAAAGATAGTTAATTTCTTACAAAACTTTTGAAAAGTTGGAGTAAGAACAAGAATGTCAAAGGGCTTTGGAAGCGCCTTTAAACTCAGTGTTTGATGCAATAACCCCGTATAGGTATAGAATTCACCGAAGGCTTGGGTTGAATCCCATAAATTTTCTATTAAGTTAGAAAATAAACCTAAGACTTACAAGCATACTATTTACTATTTACTATTAGATAGTAAAGGAATAATGCCTTGTAAGATAGCTACGACAAATCCAAATTCCGAATAATGGTTAGAAGCCATAAAAATCCGAGATAGACTCCATGTTTGAAAATCATGTTTGAAACTTGATTAATTTGCATAAAGGGTGAAAGACCCATCGATTGTAAATAAGTTTTCAAGTAGAAAACTAACAAATGTGGAAATGTATATGCATACATACCTAGATTGGTTGAAAAGGATACACTTAAATTCACGGAGTTGATTTTAATAAAAACCTATTCACAATTTGGAATGCTAAAGTCTTTTCGTGATTGTTCTAGCAAAATTGCACATATGAAATATGGCAAAATAGATACCAAAACCGCCTTCCTAAAATAGGATTTTGGAAGTGACTATGAAAATAGTCTAAGGGTTTTAAAAATCTAAATGATGCTAGATTTGAAAGCAAGCTCAAGGAATCCGTCATGGGATTAAAGGAAGCATTGTATATAGGAATTGGAACGTGTTTTCCCATAATATTAATAAGTGGATTAGCTTATGGAGAAACATAAAAATTCTGATTAATAAGAAGTTTAGTGGGAGCAAAATTAAAGGTCCAACGAAAAGTTTATGAACACTATTGTCAAATAACTATCAAATGCTAAGTGATTAGACTTGAAAGTACTTTCAACAATGGACCAAGCAGAAGACGATACTTAGTACATATTGGTATTAAGATCAATTGTATAGACTTAATAAAATGTTTGAACGTGTGAAGGATATTACCGTGTTAAACATGAATTGAAGGACTTTGAAAGACTTTCGACCCGTATGTATGAAACTAAGTAAATGTTTGAACTAAGTATAAGCTAGGCTAAATACTAAGTCAAACAAG
Organism: Chenopodium formosanum; assembly: GCA_024500155.1. NCBI lineage: Eukaryota > Viridiplantae > Streptophyta > Magnoliopsida > Caryophyllales > Amaranthaceae > Chenopodium > Chenopodium formosanum. Next base: position 49,340 of record JAMXMD010000236.1, on the reverse strand, counting down.
AAAGACTCTAATAGATACTTTCAACCGTATAACACAACAAACATTTTAGCAAGACTCAGTGAAACTGAATGAGCTAAAATGAGACATGGATGGAATAAGATTGAAAATTACTGTGCAATTTAATCCATCATGTACGCTATGATATGGAATCGTCACAGGACTCACTTGCTTAGAGCATGTGATGTATGTATGTAGTACCAATCAACTTTAATCTATGTAATAGATCGTTAGATTATGGCCAAGAACATCCAAAGTACTTGGATAAGTAACAGGATGAGTTCTTGACTTGTGGAAACAAATACAATTTCAGAATTGATGTTGCAAGCACAAACCTGAACAAGGATTAGATCCTTAACAAGGAATTCGTTTATAAGCACGAGCTAACAATAAGTCGTGGCTTGAGAATGGTAACATGGATGTGCATCCATGTGTAATGTGCAGGAATTTAATAAAATTTCCATAATCACAAGTGAATAGGGTATCCCAAATCATTGTGAGTCGTTTGGAGTGAAACCCAAGCAAAGCATCATCAGGAAGTCTACTAAAATATATGTTAAGAATATTATTGCCTTAATGGCGATAATAATGAAGATGTTATATGGAAAGTTCGTCGCTGAACGTTAATGATTGTAGGTTGTCAAGTTGAAGGTCTCAATCATGAAAATTAGTGGGAGCCATCACTTGGACAATAAATCCTAAATCACATATAATCCATGACACTCTCAAATTTTATCATCTTATTATGAAAGTGATCAGTAATGAAGATGCTAAGATTAGCAAAGTAGTTATAACTAAACCTATGCAATAAGTGAACGACAACATTCACAATTGCATGAAAGAAATCAAGCATATTAGATATGGGTGTGATTTCTATAGATGTTTTATAAAGAGTGATACTCTTAAAACATTTGGAAAACCCATTTATCATAAGATGAACCATTCAGGTTTTGGAGTAATTTAAAATTTCATGCAATTTTTATCACTCCGTTTGATATTTAATTGTGGTTTAGAATTAAATAATGAGTCCAATTGATTCTTGGAATATTCAAATAGGGTATCAAGACCAGTTTTGGTAGGAAACACCTATTAAGTGAACGTTGAATATTATAAATGAAAATTATCCCTAATCGAGGTCATTTAAATGATGGACGAATTAATGACTTGTTGAGATTAGTGTGTAGTTTGATTCATAGCACCATTTCATGTGCTACAAGGACATGATTGTCATGAATCATTTACACAGGTATTGGTTTAGAACCATACTGGATCGACTTATGAGAATACTTTAAGCGATTAAAAATTGTCATAAGTATACTACTCATTATTGCTATCGGAACCTATTTCCTCGACCATGATTATTGTGAGTTCTCTTGTTTGAGTACTAGTCCGCTTTGATGTTGTCAAATGTTTGCCGTAATAGGGGATTATAACGGCAACACTCGGGCGGCTAGGTCTTCTCAGTAAGAGGAGCTACATTACAAGACTAGGAATGTCCCCCTACTAAAATAGGGAAAATGTCTTTGTTGTATACAAGGCCTCTCGTAGAGCGAGACTTTGAAAATGCATGGCCGTGCTCCGATGGATTTTAGAAATTATTTGTTTATTGACAGTCGAACTCGGAATCGAGAAATACTTCTAGACGTAATAAGGATGACAAAATAATCTTACCTTATAGTTCATGAAGAGGCATTAAGCAACATAGGAAAAAGGCTGTACACTAAATGCGCACTTGTCCGGAAGGACAAGTGGGAGATTGAAAGGAATGGTGTCCTTCAAACAAGTGTACTATTTCGTTAGTGGGTTCAGAATTATTAGAAAGCTAATATATTAAGTAAGGTCAAGTGATCGGAATGCCTAGGTGGAGGCCGCTTCCGATCAGTAATATTAATGCATAATTAATTATTACAGCTTAATCTTGACTGAACCCTACGGGTCACACCCAAGCAACTACTGAACCGAAGCGACGAATTAATTAGGATTTAATTAATAACTCGACCGAGTAATTACTATTTAGACGTCGGAAATTCAAGCTTGGAGCGTCGAAAGTCGAGACGAAAATAGTAAAAGAGGAGACATGAAAAAAATAATAAATCAACAATGACCTAAATACCCCTAGCATCGGTAAAACCGAGTGCTAGTAGGGGTGCGACAAAAAGCTAGCAACCCGCACCAAGTTTGCGTGGCAATGCTAGCAGCCCGCACACTTGGTGCGTGGCTTGCGAGGCCGTGGCAGCTAGCAGCCCACGCTTTTGGGCGCAAGTGAGGTGGGCCAAAGCCTCACAACTACCCCATGGAAGCTCACAAGGCAACCATGGGTGCCCAAGTGAGCTGCCATTTGGCGCAACTCAAATGGAGGAGAAGAAAGGGAGGTGGCCGGTTATGGGGGCATGAGTGGGGGGCAAGTTTGGTCCCCCACTCCTCCAAGTGGTCCTCACCTACTCCTCCTTATATGCTTGCCACTTGTTGATTTATTGCTAGTTTGATTATTAATTTTATTTTAGATTTAAAATAGATGGGAAAATCAAATTCTCCTACATTGATAGGAGAGCTTTTCACACTCATGCATTTCCCTATAAATACCCAAGTTGGGGTATTGGGAAAAGCACTTGAGTAAGAGTTTAAAAAGGCATCACTTTTGTGAAAACCTTTGAACTCATTAATTACTCGGGTTTTGGTCGCGCCTTGCTAACCTTAAGGCACTGGACTATTTTCGGTGGTCGAGTTGTGGGTGGACTATCGTTGGAGGCCTTCGTAATTTTAAGGCTTGCTTTCGAAGTAAGAGCCCCTTCTGGTCAGGCGAAGCACGCTCCAAAGGTAATCTTTTTATCTTAATCTTGTGATTAATTTAATTATGTTTATGCTTTTATTTATTGCGACTGCGGTCTTATTTTTAGGTTTGTTTCCGCGATGAGTCGGAATCACAACACCCCAACAACTTAATCTTATATTAAGATGACAACGAAAATAAATGATATTTTTGGCGTAGGGAAAAGTAGGTCGTTATCTAATCCTCCCTAGGGCGAAACAAATAAATAATCACTTAACAAACCTAAATACAAGTATAGAGGTAAGTTAAGGGTCGAATCACTAGGAACGATTATGTTCAATTATTTCCAATTAACGCCTAAGCTAGGTCGAAGTCGAAAGTTAAAGGTAACACTAAACAACTACCTAAACTAAGAACCAAATGAATGAAACACTAGGGAATGAGGATCAACATGCATTCATGATAATCAAGCTAATAAGGGGATCAAGCAATGTAAAGACAAATAGTATGATTAATTGGGAGCATTCAATTAATCATCCTCATACTCTCTACACTAGATTTCTCTAGTGCTAAAGAATACGAAGAAACATAATCAATTACTCAACCAATTATGACCAAATCAATATCAAGTTGTCATGTCAATCAATTCAATCATGCAATCAAGTTAAGCATCGATCATGGTTAGCTATTCTAAGCAAACAAGACAATATGCAAACCTCTATTAATCAATTTAATTACAACACAAGAACTCAAATTCCCAAATCAATCTCAACAATTAATCATACATGTGTATCCAATCCCTAGCAAAGCAACTACTCAAGAATCAACATCAAATCAACAAGCAAGCAAACACAATCATATATCAACAAGAATTAAAGAGGAACTACACTAATCAAGAATCATTCACTAAAACCAAACCAAACAACATAAAATCAAACAAGCAATAAAGAGGAGAGATAGTGAGAAATGCTCATTGATTGATAATGGAGATCTTTAATACAATTGTCACCTTGAATATTCAATCTCTAAAATAACCATTAAAATCCCTCACTTTCTCTCTCTAATACTACTCATAAACTAACCATAAAACAAGAATGAGAAGCTCTTAACTAAGATAAGAATATGAGAGAGAAATCAAAAGCTAGTCTAAATTCATCTTTTCAAAAGGAAATACAAGTGTATAAACAAACAAAGAAGAGAAAACAAACAGCTGCGCAAACTCCTTAAACTTGCCTGGGCGTGGAAAAATAGGTACAAAAGGAATAACGGATGTTGCGGGCTGTCTGGGAAGATGTCGTGCTCGCTAGTACAATATCCCGAGCCCGCGGAGAAAGGTGGCTAGAACATAGCATGAAGGAAACCGCGCCTGAGGTGGTTGGCCCGTGCCCACGGGGAGCCCGCGACCAGCCTGCAGGGGGTTACTGCCCAAAATTGGCCTTTTTGGTGCAGCTATAGGCCCGCACCCGTGGATGGATGGCCCACGCCCGCGGGTCGCCAGGCTACGACGCTGCTGCTTGGCTGCTCTACTCGGTCTACTGCGATGCACTACTTGGCGGAGCTTGATCGCATGCTTGGCTTGTCGAGCTATGCTCTGTTGACATCATTGGTTGCACTTGAGCTTCCTCCTCAATATTTGAATACCGGGAACCTAACACGCCTACAAAATAAGACAAAGAAACGGTGAAGCAAGAGAGTAGCCGAGAAATGAATAAAATAATCAGAAAACCATTAAAAACACGCACTTCTCAAACTCACACACAAGCACGCAAATCAAGCATTATTACCTAAAAAAGAAACATGCATAAAACTACGAACAAATCTGCCTTATGAGAGCAATAAATGGCACTCATCAAATTTAAGAACTTTTAACTTTATTTTAAGTAGGGCTGGCAATCCCTGACCCGACCCGATAACCCGAACGAACCCGACCCAAAGTTACTGAGGGAAACCCGAACCCGACCTGATCCGAACTCGAATAACCCGAATTCGACCCAATTTGATCAAAATTTCATATTTCGCAATAATTTAAGTTTTGCACTATTTTTGATTATTTCTAAGCATAACTCGAAATTGACCTGAAATCTGACCTGAACCCGACCCACTGACCTAAATTGCCACCCCTAATTTTAAGACAATTTTAGAAATAAAAACTTTTATAATTTTATGAATTTATTAATCTCAAACCCTTTTCATAATACAAGATTGAATCATAACTTTGCATACTTGTTTTTAATAATTAATAATAATTAATACTTGTTTTTAAATTGGTGCTATTACTTCTCTTATTCATTCACCAGACCCTAACCACACCGCCACCAGCCACCAGCACTAAGCCATATGCACCAACAAACACCAACCCTCAGCCACGCACACCACCAGCCTTAAGCCACCAGCCCCCCTTTCAATTATCACCACAACAAAAAAAACCACCTCACCCATCACGACCCCCACCAAAACCTCCACCAAAAACAGATCTTCCTGAAACAAACCAATACAACCATACATCACCATAATTTTTTTAAAAAAAATCTCAAAAAACAAAATAAAAGGAAGAAAAAAGAGTTTATACCTCGAATTTCACCAAAACCCCAAAATCATCTTGATTTTGGGTTTTAAAGGTCAAATTCGACCATGAGAACTCTAAATCTAGAATTTTCATGGTCGAATTTAACATGAAAAACATGTAGTTTGTTTTTGAAATTATAACCCTAGAATTCCATGGTCGAATTCAACCAACAATAACAATTTTGTGAGAAAAAAAAAAGAACAAATTAAAGAAAAAGAGAAAGTGAAAGAAGAGAGGAGTAAAGGACTGAGAAGAGAGAAAGAGATCAAAGATGAAAAGGAAAGAGAAGAGGAGAGAGAAGGAGTACGAGATAGATGGAAGAGGAGAGAGAAGGAGAACGAGAGAGATGGAAGAGGAGAAGAGCATCGAAAGTGAAACTAAATAAAGAGGAGAGGGAATGGGGAAATGAAGGGAGAAGGATCTAAGGGGGTGGGCGGCTACTCAGTACTTAACACTATTAGTATTATTTGTTTTTTTATTTTAAGAGAATGAGGAGCACTTCAATGTTCAAGCCGCTTCCCAACACAATATTTGAGAGTGGTTCACTCATAACCGCTCCCCATTTGTATGCTTTTACCTTTTTTGGTTGGTTTTTGAAAGCGAAATTCAATAACCGCTTCCTATTTGTGGCTTCCCAATAATTTTTTTCAACTAGTATATGGGGGAGCTATGCGATTCTATACATGACCATTACTTCTACTGGGAGTACATGGAGTTGTACTTTCCTTTTTATTATGTGTAGGAATTCCGCCACTTACGAGTGGTTCTTTTATATCTGCACGGTTAGCTCCCGTGTTAATACCCCTTCATTGGGCTGGTTAGGGGAAAACCCGCTTGATGCGTAATTAAGCTAAATAAATAATTTAGTTATTTAATGATTGGTCATGTTGTATATTGTATGCTTGTAAACAGGTGCAACAAGGTAAGTTGTGGAATATTAGGATAAAATTATGTTATTGTGTATTGTTTACGCTTATGTACTTAGCATTACTGATTGTTGTGTGTTTGTGCGTTTTTTTCCTTGTCTTAACCTTAGACCTACGACGACCCATTTCTTATTATTTTCTTATGATGAGTAGTAGGGACAGTTAAAGAGAAGCTTTACAGGTGTTGCAGCGTATTCATGTTGGGGGTTTTAGCGAAGAGCGAATCTTACTCTATTTTTAATCTTGTATATGTGTTTAATATTGATCATTGGCTTACTATCGTTTCTTAATGAGACTAACACATTACTTTTAAATATTCATTTGGTTTTGAAAAGGCCTACAATGGTTCCAAGTTGTAGGTTTGACTTTACTTTTATTTGGTGGACTGTTGGACTTTTACTTATTTTGAAAGATTTTGAAAATGTCTTCGGCTGTGTATCTTTTATAAATGCCTTAGTCGTTATCACGGTGGCGGTAATGCCTTATGTAGAAACCTAATTGTGTCTCCCCAAAAACCAAACCCAGTGATGAATACCTTTCGCGTCAATGATTATCAAACGAAGTGAAAGTGTGAAAAGTCTTGTGATGCGGTCATTTTTAATAAAACACCTTCTTTCTGTTTTCGAAAATATTTCTTTTCTTACTCTATTTATTTAAAATATCCAATCTAGTTTAGTTTTGTCCATGATAAGGGTCAAATAATATTGTAGTTGGATGGGGCTTAAACAGACCTTTCCAACGATATATTATAAGCCCAATTCCGATGAATAATGAGGACGTTATGGCCTAAATACTAAACTGGGGCCCAAACCGGATTTTACCTACGACCCAATGATCATGTGGAGGGTCTAAAGGTTTAATCATATTCCTTAACTAATTAGAATTAATTAGAATCTTATATAAGTTTCTAAAAGATCTTAATTATCCTTTTTTGAAAATACAAGATCAAAGAATTCGAAATTGAATAAAAACTTCTCCTTTTTAGAGTCCTTGTTCTGTGCAAAGTGGAATATGTTCAAATATTATTTTTGTGCCTCATAATTTATATCTAAATCTTATATGGTTTGATAGATCTTGAAATTATATATGCAATGATATATTATAATATTAATTCCGAGCTATAACGAAAAAAGATATGAATGAAATACAAAACTCTATCCAAAACTAAAACTATCTTAATATTTCGGCCATATATTTTATCTACAAAAAAATTTAATCTGATTCTTATTTGGTTGGAAAGTAGACTTCAAGATCTTTCCAATGACATATTATATGTCTTATTTAGATTTTTGGCTTAAAAGTTATGATACAAACAAAATCTGCAAAAACTGCTGACCGTCAAGTTTTATTTCGATTCGAATTCGAATTCTTTTTTATTCCTTCGAAACTCTTTTTTCCTTATAAATAGAGGTCATATAACCCTTTTTTCAATCATCAACAATCACCAACAATCATCTAATTCTATTTTTTTCTCTCTTTAAGGTAGAAGCTTATTCTTTCTCCCTCTTTCTACGCCTTTCTACACCTTTTTACAAAATACAAAATTCCGCATTCACAAGTCTTAGACACACCTAACCAAGCTTGAAGTTGTCTTTGCCCTAGACGTGAAAGGTTGATAATTTCTGAGGGTTTAGTCCCAAATCCTTATTTCAGTAATTTAATTTAATTGTTTGATTTAATATTTTCCTTGAATTTACTAACGTGTGTATTTTGTTATTAGAAAGAGATATGAGGCATCCAAGTAAGTAATTTAATTTTTTTTCTTTTGATATAGAAAGCATGTTTATATTATTTTGATTCCTAAGATCATGTTAGGATGTCTTTATAATTCCTTGTATCATGCTTAGGGTAATAACTAATATTTCTAATATCATGTATGTTTCTAGTATCAGGTTTAGGGTGCTTCCTATTCTTTCTTCTATCATGTTAGTATCATGTTACATCTAAAGATTTGATCTTTATTATTTAGTGACATGCTAGGATTTGTTATTAATCTTGTTAGTATCATGCCTAGGATCTTGCTATTATTATTTTGCTTTGATGAGATTGTGATTATTATGATGATGATGATTGTTGTTATTATGTTTCTTGATATTATATATTATTATTGTTTTGCTTGATCACACATTTTATGCATGTTTAAAGGGAATTCGTACTTGTAATCACGCTTAATAAGATAATTAATAATCTTGTTTAGGCTAATATGATTATAATTCAAGTGATCGCCAATAATAGATTTTCTTGTGCATTAATTTTCAACCAACATAGATAAACATGTTTAGGGTTAATATAGTGATTATATGTTAGTCAGAAAGTGCATATAAATATGAGAAAAATAAAGCAGAGGTCTATTTTTAGGGCAGGTTCAATCTCTATTAGGTTGGATTTGTACCTTCATCTCCAAATATCCCGTCATGGTTCCAGACAACTATATGGAGTTAGCGATCTCATGGATCGTGAAGGGTGTAACCTTCACCCTGTGAACAATTTACAAGTTCTTAAAACTTGTTGGCGACTCTTTTACTCTAGCTTCCTTCTCTTTGGATGCCACCATACTTAATATATGATCACAGTGGGGCTCAAGTGTGGGATGCTTGAAATATTCCCTATACCTTGGATATTTCCTATTTTGTATTTGAAAAAGGGTAAAATAGGTATTTTAAAAGAAGGGAATTTCTAGAGTGTTACATTTCCTTTCCAAGTTTGCTCTAATGAAGCTCTTTTTAATATATTGTCGAGCTGGTATGTTGGGAAGGATATCCTTTCCAATTTTGCGCTGGTATGTTGGAAGGGATACTTTCCGATTTTACTAGGACGTAGTTTCTCACTTAGCTTTGTTTTATTCTCGGATATCCACTCCTAGGACAAAGAGGAAGCAACCCGCCTCTACTATAAGGATGGATAGTCGTCCAAATCCCTGAAGACTATCTACAAAGGCTAAGTCTTCCCACCAGGCGGCTAAGACCACATCGCATGCTACTTCGAAGCAGCCTAAGGGAGACCAACCCCAGATTATACCAAGTAGGGGCTCCAAGTTTATGGAACCGCAAATTGAAGAGGTACTAACACCGTCTGGATAGGCGAAGGGGGAGAGTCGTCCCCTAACAAAATGGCCGGTAACATCTCTTGACTTTGCATGTCGAAGACATAATTATGTCTAAGGAGCAAGAATATTATGCTTCTCAGATGGCCAATGAGCAGCAAGGTCAGCCCCAAGAAGTTGGGGAGCAGTTGCAGCACTCTTGTTTGGTCGAGTTTTGTCCATCATCTCCTCCATCTTTTTCGGTAGGTATATATAGCACTCACATGCTTAGTACTTGTACTTTGATTTTAATAATATAACTTTTTTAAATTGAAAAATTTTCGATATGGTAATGAACAAGCACTGAAATTCAACACAAACATCTTTTAAAGTGATAAAATTCATACAAGTATTAAAAAAAATGAACATCTTCAGATTTAGGAATGTATTTATTATAAAATTGCGAATGAAAACCTTTCAATAGGAGAATGAACATCTTTTAATTTGATAATGAACATGTAATTTAACATAAGAGAATAATAAGGATGTAATAAATTTAATTGAATATATATTAATATGAAAATGTAAATGTAATAATATTTTAAGAGCATCATTACTACAATTATATCAAAAGTTTATTTTCTTCATTTGTTATTATAATTCGAATATTTATCCTTCTACAGTTGAACATGAAGTCAAACTAAAATGGACATTTATGATAAATTAAATTACTAGCCGAAACTCACAGAATAATATTTTAAATTCACAAAATAATAATATTTATTTACAATTTATGTTTAAATCAAATTGATGATTTTTCTAAATTTAGTAATTATTATTTAAATGATATTTGATCGCGGGTTAGATAGGTCGTTAAGCTACTACCCTAACCAAATTAATCATTTATAATACCTAAACCTACACTAAACTAGTTAGTGGCAAGTAAAGGGTCGAACCACTAGGGAAGCACGCTAATTCAACATCAAATATCACTAATGCAAGAGTGAAAAGGGGATTGTTTTTGTTGGTTTTGTTGAGTAAGAACACTAAAACTACAAATAAGCAAGAAAATAATGATTAAAATCAATAGAATATGATGCTAGGGATACGGGGGTGTCCAATATGATTAGAAAGAGGAGAATAATGGTGGTTATCATGAAACATATGCCAAAGAACACAAGATTCTACCTAAACAATTCATTCTCATGCAATAGTCTAGGCAAATCAATGAAAGAGGTCTACACTAATAAGGATCATTCTCATGCATCCTATTAGTTACAATCAAATCAAGAGAATAAAGAAGCACAATCCATAAAAACTCCACTTTAATAACTCATTTTCATACAATCACTAAAATAGAGGTGATCCTAATCTAGTTCAAATCACTTTCATGCATTTAAACTAGAAAACACCAAATAGAGTGCAACAATAATCCCAAGCTAATAAAAATCATGTCTTTCATCAATATATGGCATAAGTTCAATCCAACCATCATCATTCATCCAATATCAACGACTCATATCTTCCACCCCCTTCCCCTAGCCAAAAGTTTAGCCTAGAGAAGGGAGATTAAACACAATATCAAAACTAGAAATAAACTCAAGAAACTTAAAACAAAACATAATTAAAATCAATGAAATCAATAACAACTAGATGAACTAATAAGATTAACAACAATAAACAACAATAAAACAAATAAATAAAATAAAGGAAAGGCAAAGAGATTACTAAAGAAAGGATTAATGAAAGATGAAAACTTGAATTCTTGCTTGATTGAAACTTAAACTTGAGCGAAGTTGAATCTTGGAAGAAAATTGAGCAATAATCTATTTTCTCTCTTTAAAAATTATCTAGTCTAACCCTAAGAGTGAGAAGCTCTCCTCAACTAATTAAGTAAAATAGAATAAAAGAGCCCCCTTTAAATTTCCCCTAAAAATGGGTATTTTTACTTAGCTAACTAAAAGAAAAAGAAAAGAGAACCAAAAGAAAAGAAAATAAAAAATAAAGAAATGAAAAGGAAATAGAAAAAGAAATAAAATAAATAAAGAAAATAAAACCCATTATCCCCCCAAACCGTCAGCCTCCTCATCTTTTTCTATTTCAATTTGGCTGCTCTTGAATCATCCTCAACGTCGTTTGATCGTCTTCACCAATTATCACCAACCATTTTCATCTTCAATCATCACCGCTCATCATCATCATCAATCATTAAGCTTGAAATTTGACCGTTCGATATTAATGAGCACCTCCATTCACGTGCAAATCACGTGAGAATTGTCAAAGATAAGACCCACAACGGAGCGGCCGATTCGAACCTTAATTAGAGCGCCCACTCTGAAGGGTATCGAAATTTGGGGCTGATTTGGAGCCTGCAGCTGGGCTGCGGTGGCTCTGGGTGGTGGTGATTGGAGGTGGTTTGGTGGTGTATTGGTTGCAGTTGGTGCTCGGTATGAGTGGCTGAAGGTGGTGCGCGAAGGGGTTGTTCAGGTGTGCAGATTTGGGGTTATTGGAGGGCTGAGTTGGGGTTATTGATGGGCTGCTGGTGCGAATGGAACAGGGGAATTACGTGGTTGATGGTGGTTGTTCGCAGGTGGTTACGTGAGGTGGATTAAATGGGGGTCTGACGCGGCTGGAGTTTGTGATGGTTGGTGATTGAGAATTGTGGTGCGGCTGGTGGTGGATACGGAGGCTAATGGTGGTTGTTGGCGGTTTGTGAGTTGCGAGTTGCGTGAGGGAGCAGTGCGTGAGGTGGTGAATGGAGGAGGAGAGGGTTTGCTGCTTGTCATGGTGAGTAGTTGCGGTTGGTTGTTGTTGGTGGTTAAGGGCGGTAGATTGGAGGTGAGTTGGAGTTGTTGCGGGCGTTGTTGTGGCTGTGATAGGTGGGTGCGTTTGATGGTGATTTTGGTGGCTGGTGGAAGGTGCGGTTTATAAGCAGGGGAGCTACTCTAGTGGTTTTTTGGTGTGTGGAAGTGGCTATTGACTTTTGACAAGAATTCGAAAACCGAACTCACTTGACATAAAACCCGAACACCTACATACAAAAACGAAGAAAGGGAATTAGAAAAATAAAATAGAACTAAGTAACCAGGACACACCTACAACCAAAAACCGACATGAGGATAGAACAAAATATAATAAAATAAAACTAAGTAAAAAAATAAAATAAAATTAGTAAAACAAAATAAATGACTAAATTAAAACAAATAAGAAAATGTGAGAAACTAGAAACTTATTATATAACAAGAACTAAAAACTTAAAATATAAACATAGAAAATAATAGAAATTAAATAAATTTAGAAAATAAGCTAAAAACTGTTAAAAACTAAACTACTAAAATACATAAAATAAAGATAAAAGATGAGAATAAGCAAATAATAGAAATAAAAAAACAAAATGAGCCAAATTATTGGAAAATAAGCCAGAAAATGACTCAATAAACACCCTAGAAGTGACATAAAAGTCACTTATTAATATTCCTTCCACAAATGAGCATAAAATTTATCTAAAATGTGTATTTACAATAGGTTAAATTTACTTGTCAAATTTCACTAAAGTATAATTTTAATCAATAGAATAAGTAATATTAATTGGTAATTGATGCTGCAATTCTATAATTGAAATTGATAATATGTCTTCAAAATTAGTAATCACAATTTGAATATTAATCCTTCTACACATGAACATGAATTTCATCAAAAATTAACATTTATGACAAATTAAATTTACTAGTAAAAAAATAACCGAATATCTGGTTAATTCACAAATAAGTAATCTTATATTGATAATTGATGTTTCAGTTCTTGCTATCCAATATTCAAACATAAGCGATAAAGACTCTAGTTTGTTAGCTTGAATATAAAAAATAATTTTTTGTAAAAAAAAAAAAAATGTTCACACAAATTACCTCCAAATAACTAATCAATTGTTTGACAACTGTAGCAACATGAATCATAGAATTCGATATTAAAAAAAATAAAATCAGTCATATAACCACAAAATTTCTAAATCATAACAGCACCTATAGTTTGTAATAAATTGCATCAAATTCATCACAAATCATTAAAGAATAATAAACCAAATACAGATCAAAATTTCAAATATGATTAAAAAATCAATCGCAAAAAAAATCAATAACTATATACTAAAAGACACGCCACCAATGACACGTGTCATTTTCGGGTGTGTCCTTAGTTTTTTATATTTTATTAAAAAAATATTTTGGAAACAAATCTTATACAATACATAAATAAAAGAAAACAAATTTATACACATAAAATATTTTATGTATATTTCCATAATATGTTACCAACTATATAAACATAAGTAAAAAAAAAAAATAATAGATTTTTTTTATAGAATTTGTGTCAAATATTACAAGAAGGATTCTATTTTTATTTTTATTATAATTATATATTAAAAGCTTTGAGAAATTAATTCGAATATCAAATATTAAAAAATTACTTAAAATAAAATATTTGATTTAACCTTCCAAAAGAAAAAATTTAACAATTTTAAATTTAAGCAAAAAAAAAAAAGAAAATAAAAGAAAAAAAATTCTTAACATAATTTTTAATGTCCTATGTTTTAATAAATTCATTTGGTCAATAAATGATACCAATGCAATTTTTTAGTGAAATCAAATATATACAAAAATATATGCATATTTTTAAAATCATGTCTTGCCAGTGGACAGTGGCAAATTATCACCTTTTAAATACACCCGGGTGCACATAGAGGCATGTATAGGTAAAAGTAGTTTTACAGAAAATATACTAGCTAACATGCTCTTTCATAAATTAAGCATAATATTTTAATAAATTTTTATTTTATAACAAAATGTAGTGTAAATATGAAACAATTATTAAAAATAACCGTGCATGACACGGGACCTAACCTAGTTATAGAAAAAACTATTGATTTGTACTTTTTTCTTTCCAAAAGTGAACTAATCAACTTATAATTGATTTTACGTCGCTCTTTTTGGAGAAATTTCTTGCAATTGTTCTATTTAATCATTTATATTAGACAATTGTGTTTGATTTTTGTCGAAATTTTTTAGCTTTTTTTGTGAATGTTTTTGTAGTTTTTATAAGTTTTGATGAGAGTGAAAATAGAGAAAGAAAATATTCTAATTTTATTTTTGGAGTAGCTTAGGATGTTACTATACCCATTTTTTGTGTTTTAGTGGGAAAGTGAGTAGTGGGAGACAATATTACATGAACTAGGGTGTAGGTATATACAACTACATCCCACTAAGGAATTTGGACTTGGATTATGGACCAAAATGATTTGATTTGTACATGAAATGAATTATTTTGTGTTTAAATAAATGAACGATTTTAAATTAAAGCTTTTTAGGCAAGGTTAGAAATAAGGTCAAGGTTGAAGGAGACTTTTCGAGATTCTTCAACTCTTTCACCGAACTCATTAATCAAAACATGAAAGGTACTCATTCCTTGGTTTTGTTTTTGGGGAGACACAATCAGGTCTCTACACCCGTCCCTTATTAATAGTCCCTTTTGGCCAAATTTTAGTTTTAAAATGTTCACCACACTTGTTTTTTTTTCCAACAACCATTAATATTAAAATTTTTAATAAAATTCCCTCCAAATTGCAACAATATTTTTGCAAATTTAACTTTTCCATGTAAAATTTATTTTTCCATGTATTTTTATTACTTTCTCTCTTTTCTTTTTTGCATAGACAATGTATATTTAACTTTCCAATGTACTTTTTACCACTTCTTATTTAATTTTATTAATTCTCGTGAAAATTGCCCATAAGAGACTATCATTAAGGAATGGAGGGAGTACATGAATAATGAAAAAAATACGTAGTATTTTTTTTAGGCCAAAAAAATGCGTAGTACTAAAACACATAAAAAAACAGAGAAAGTAGAATGACCATTTATTTTACTAAAGTGATTTTCTTCTATGTACGATATGTATAGTAATCATCTCTTAACCATTAAGAATAGATACCCTTTTTAGTCAATTACTCCCTCCGTTTTTAAATACCTGCTCCACTTCCCTTTTTCGGTCGATTTTAAATAATTTCTCCAATTCCTTATTTGGAAAGATTTTACAATATTTATTTCATTTCTTTCACCTCGTGGACTCAACATAAATAATACTATATTAGCTTCTATGCGATGCACGGATATTATGAAAATAATTTATAATTGTGTACATTTTAAAGTCAAATTATTACTCAAAATATGTAAAATATGTGTATAAACATAAACAAAATTGCAAAAATTAAAATAATATAATAAAAAGAAAATTTATGTATACAACAAATTTTAGAGTGGACTTTGAAATTAGAAGGAGTAATCACATAAATACATGGTTAATATTTTCTCTCTTTAAACTTATTTATGTATAACATTTTTTTATTTTTTGGAGAGAATATAACTTAAGTTAATGTATTGTATGAAAGTATGTTGTAATTAATATTAACTTTTAAAAATTAAAAGATAAATAAATAAAATTAAAAAAGTAATGAAAATTGGAAGAAAAAAAAATTAGGCAGAAAAAAATTGAAGAAGAAGCTAACGCGTGTACAATTTGAAAAAAGGGATGATGTCAGCGGTTGTTGTTTTAATATTAACTAGATTAGTCTCGTGCGATACATGATTCAAACAAATAAAATATTCTAAATTTAATTATTTTCATATATCAAAATTAAAAAAAAATATCCTAAAATTAATAATACATACATCAAATACTTTCTTAAAACATATAACACATATAGAAAAATTGAATGGTGTATTGGGGTAATAAGGAAGAGAAATTAAATTATTTAGATTCGTTTTCATATAAAGATACTTATAATAATAATAAATATAGCTAATCAAAATTTTAATTAAATACAATAAAATTTATAAAATAATGTCATCATGTATAATTTGAGTTAAGCATACAACAATGATAAAGTGTTTGTATTTTTCACCATTTGGTGATCAAGTTATTTTTTTCACCCTTTGGTGATAGAATCCAAAATTCAGGCAACTTAACTCACCTAAATTGCCTTTAACTCACCTTTAACCCAAGCAAAAACATAATAACCTTGTCAGAAATTTAATATTTAACTAGAAGAAACTTAAACAAATAAATTTGGCATTGTATTTAACAAAAAATATATATAAATAATTTCTGATTAACTTCAAAATTCTTCAAGTCGGCTACCACCCCCCTTCCTCCACAACCACCTTTTCTGCCCCTCCCCTTCCTCGTAGCCACCTTGCCTACCACTCAAAAACAAAGTCGAACCATCCAGATTTTCAAATATGGCCTTTATGATTGAAAAGGGGAAGAAAGCAGTTGTGGAATTAATGATTGAAGCTTTATTAGAATAAACCCCAATTGAAATTTTTATAGATGGTCATAGACAATTGTGTGGGTTTAGTTATGGAATTCGACCTTTTTTATTTTTTTTAAGGGTTTCGATTTGTTATGAACCCAAAACAAATTTCGATTATAGAAGTTGTTGATGGTATTGATATGTCTCTTGGGATTAAAATGTGTGTTCAATGATGAAGAAAAAGTTTTGGTCATGGAGGAAGGAGGAAGATAGGTGGTCATTCATGAGGAGAGAGAAAAAGCAGGAGTGGATATTTTAAAAAAAAAATCTAAATTAAAATATATTTTTTCTTCCTATTTTCCTATTAGTTAATTACAAGTGACTAAGTTTTTAACCCAAGGTGATTTATTTGACAAGTGATTAAGTTTTTGCTATTTTTAATTTTTTTTTTGGCCGGATTTAACCCCCTAATCACAAAACACTAAGATAAAAAATAAAATAAAATAAAATAAAATAAAAAAACACTTAATCACCAAACAGTGAAAAACACTAAAACATAATCTCCTACCTTATGCTTAACTCTGTATAATTTTGGAGGGAAAAAATTTAATAACAACTTGACATGTGTCTAGGATGATGTCAGCGATTGTTATTTTAGTATTAATCTATTAAGCTATACTAAAAGAGAACCTATAATAACACTTGGCACAATGTCATTACTTATTTTCCTGCCAATTTCATTAATTCTAAAAAAATTATATTATATTTAATTATACATAATAATTTCCTTATTTAATTATTAGATTTTATATAATAATTTCGTTATTTAATTATTAAATTTTATTAAATACTTCTATATTATTATTATTATTATTATTATTATTATTATTATTATTATTATATATTTTTATGTATACCTAGTAAATATATACATACATAGTAAATATATAAAAATACTCTATTACAGTATATATTTCGGTTCTATTCTACATTACAAACAAAGTACGTACTCATATTCTTTGATAGTTATTTAGTATTATTGTAGGGAATATTTCAAGCATTAATCCCCTAGCTTGAACCCCACTGTGATCATACACTAAAGTACGGTGGCGTCCAAAAGGGAAGAAGATAAAGCAAAAGAGTCGCCAACAAGTTTTTTAGGAACTTGTAAACCGTTCACGAGGTGAAGGTTACACCCCTTAACGATCGAAGAGATCGTCAACTCCATAAGGTCTTGAACCAAATAGGGTTCGGGGATGAAGTTACAAATCCAACCTAAAGGAGATTGAACCTGCCCTAATAATAGGCCTCTACTTTATTCAGATCATATTCATGTGCGCTTTCTGACTAACATGCAATCAATATGATTAACCTAAACCTGTTTATCTATGTTGGTTGAATATTAATGCACAAATAAATTATTATTGGCGATCACTTGAATTATAATCAAATTAACCCTAAACAAGATTTTTTATTATCTTATTAAGCGTGATTACAAGTACCAATTCCCTTTAACACATGCATGAAAAGGTGTGATCAAGCAATAACAATGAATATCAAGCAACATAATAATAATCAAAATCATAATAACAATAATTATAACAATAATAAAATCATTATCAAAACAATTATAAAAATAATCATGAATCATGTTAAAGCATCATAATAGCAAGATCCTAGGCATGATACTAACAAGATTAATAACAAACCCTAGCATGTCACGAAACAATAAAAATCAAAGCTTTAACCCTAACATAATACTAACAATCATAAATATTAGGAAGAACATAAAAGGCATCATAACGATCATACTTAGTATTAAAGTTACCCTAGACATGATACTAGGAATATCATAATAACAATCTAAACATGATTTCTATATCATAATATCAATTAAAAATCATTAAAATACTTACTTTGATGCCTCGTACCTCTTTCTAATAACAAAATACACACGTTAGTAACTTCAAAGAAAATAATAAAATCAAACAATTAAATTAAATAATAATTAAAAGAGATTTGGGACCAAACCCTCAGAAATTAAACCTTTCACGTCTAGGGCGAAGGCAACTTCGAATATGGCTAGGTGTATCTAGACCTAATGAATGCGGAATTTTTATATTTTGTGAGAAGCTAGTTTAGAAAAAAAGAGAGAGAAAGAGAGAGTAATCAAGATAATCTTGATGAGAGTTGGTAGATTGTAGATGAATGAAAATTAGTTAATGTTGATGATTGTGAACGGAGTTTTTAGCACGTTATTTATAGAGAAAATCAGCCAAAAAGATAAAATATCAAAACAGAGTTCTGGCGCAATAAAATGATGTTGGCGCCAACGCTAGCTATTGGCGCCAGATGCCAACATTAGCGCCAGGCGCTACAGCTAGCGTTTGGCGCTGATTCAGAAACTCACGCGTTTTCTTAAAATCAGATAGAATTTGTCGTACAGGAGGATAAAATCGTATTTTTTCCTCAAAAATGCTCTTTGATTTTAATTAAAACTCTTAAAAGTCAACAAAAGTCAATTTATCAATGCTAATTGAATTAGGAATGAAAAGAACCTTCTAGAAGAATCTAGAAGACTAAAACCATTCTTAATTGCATTAGGAATGATAAATCTATATTAGGCCCTCCTCTAGATCATTGGGCCGCATATAAGGCTCAAACCGGGCCCAATTCGGTAAATTGGCCATAACTTCCTCAATATTCATCGGAATTGGGCTTATAATATATCGTTGGAAAGCTCTTGTCAAGCCCTATCCAACTACACTACTATTGGACCCATATCATGGACCAACCAAAATGGATTGGCTGTTTTTCTTAAAATAAATTTTCAAAAACAAAGAGAAGAGAAAAGAAATTAAAACTATCCGCAACACTAGACTTTCCACACTTTCACTTCATTCGATTATGATTCGACTTGAAAGGTACTCATCACCGGGTTTGGTTTTGGGGAGACACAAATGGGTGTCTATAGAAGCCCCCACTTTGATTGAGTTTGGAGAAACACAAGTTTCGAAAACAAAAGTCAAAGTATCGATAGGGGCGGAGAATGATTCAGAACGTTCTGCGATCCTAAATCACTCTTCTAACGCCGATGCCTGCAAACTAGCGTTAGTTAAACACATAAAAGAGTTAAGAAACGCGTATCTTGCACCGTCGAGCACACGTCTCTGAAAGTAACCGATTCGCTGCTGCTTTACTGTTGTTTTGATGACCTCCTGCCAAGAGAATGTCATCCTGATGAGTGGCATTTATGCCACTCTTTTATCCTTTTTCTCTAAGGATTCTCCCCTCATTTGCACTTGTTTGGCCCTTTTTCTAAGCATTTTTACTTAGTTTTGCTTCCTCTTTTCTTTCTCCTTTATCTTCCCTTTTCTTAGTCTTCTCGCTTTGATTTTATTGTAATTTTCATGCTTATGCTTTGAAGAAACCATCGAGATTTTCAAGAGGAGGAAGCTAAGCTCAAGGGAAGCTGGAGGAAGTATGATTCAGAAGAGGTTCGGCCGAACCTCTTGAAGGTGTGGCCGAACCAAGGTGTGGCCGAATCTGCTCAGTGGTTCGGCCGAACATCGAGGCAGGGACAAGATACAATTTGGCAATTTTGCAGGAGTGGTCGAACCACAGAAGTTCAACCAGACCAGGATCAGGGAGATTCGACTGAACCTACCCATGGTTCGGCCGAACCTACCCTGTAGTCCGGCCGAACCTTCCCATTGTTCGGTCGGACCTCTCCTTTTCTCAGCTGGCTTTGTACGGACTATATAAGTCCCATCTTAGAACATTTTGATGTAATTAGATTAACTTAGTTTCAATTTTCAGCACTTTTAGCTTAATCTAGAGAGAGAAACACTATTAGTCTTCATTGGTAGAGAGAGAAAGTGTGGTTTTCTTCATTAATGAACTTGGATTTTGAAGAAGGAGTTTGTTCAATCCTTTGTAGACCTTCATCTTCAATTAATGAACAATCTCTTACTCTTTCTCTTTACCTTTGTTTTTTATTTTGCTTATTTGCTTTGATTTTTCTTCTTTGCTTATTAATCATGTTGATGCTTATTGATTTGATGAGTGATATTGTTTTCAATATGATTTGTGAGTAGTCACCTAGCCAAGGGTGTGGGGATGGTGTAGTTGCTAATTGTTCATGCTTATAATGTTGGGGTTATGTTAATGGTGATTAAAGTCTTTGCATGCTTGATATTCTTTGATCTTCTTGCAAGTGCACATTGTTAGTTGATTAAAGGTGAGTCTTTGCTAACAAGTAACGGAAGTTGACTTAGTTGAGATTCATTACTATCGATAGTTCTTTGATTGCACCTTCTAATATATGGTTCTAGTGTGGAAACATAGAGGCTATGTTAGGAGAAACCGATCAACCCCGGAAGGCGGTTAGATTGGTCCTTACTTCGATATTCATGCATGTTTAGTTTACCATTGATTTGCTACTTTGTTATTTCATGATCAAACGGCATCTACATCTACTCATTTCCCTTGGTGCTTAGTTATATTAATTTTAATCCATTTCGTTCTTAGTTTAATCTCTTAGTTATTCACACTTCTTGTTCCGAGATAGCTTAGACGCAATTATTCCTTTGTCAAATTGGCGCCGTTGCTGGGGAGACGGCTTCCATTGCTATTTCATTGCATGTTTGAGACTATCTCATCTTTTATTTTTTAGTGTTTGCTACTTTTGTTACTTGTCAGTGCTTACGTTCTTCTTAGCTTTGTTGTATGAACAGAGGACGAACCCGCTCAAGATCTTTGATTCCCATCGATCTAGAGCTAGAGAGGTCTTTGTCCCTACTTCGAAGAGAAGCAAGAGCAAGGAGTAGAAATTCTCACACTCCAACGAGAAAAGTAAGAGAATTAGAAGATACTCCACCCTCTTCACCCTCAAGTGAAGAATTAGATAGCCCTAACTCGTCTTCGAGTTCGGAAATCAACCCTTTCTCAACCTATAAGTTCGAGAGTGAAGAAGGTTCTAAAATGGGAGAGAAAACGCCTTTGAGTCGTCTTGGGGCCCCCGAAGCTTTTAAAGCGCAAAGTGGGATCCTTACTCCTACTACTCAAGCCAACAATTTCGAGATCAAGCCTAATTTGATTGCTTTGATTGAGAGGAAAAAATTCTCGGGTGGAAAGTTTGAGAGTCCTCATGAGCACTTAAAAGAGTTTGAAAAATATTGTGACACGGTAAAGGTCAATGGAGTGACTCAAGAATATATTTGCCTCAAAATGTTTTCATTTTCACTAATTGGGAGAGGTCTAGAATGGCTAGAGAAGGAGGGGTGCCCCCTAATTCTCTCACAACATGGGACCAAGTGACTACGGCTTTCTTGATGAGGTTTTATAACCATAGGAAGATCGACGAGGCTCGGTCTTCAATTCAAGGTTTTCGCTAAAAGAGTGGTGAGTCTCTAAGTGCGGCATGGGAAAGATACAAAGAGATTCAACGTCAATGCCCACACCATGGGATACCCAAGTATCAACTCATTCACACTTCTATGGAGGTCTCACACCTCAATGAAGAACAAGCCTAGACGCCGCGGCCAGCGGTCCAATAATGAACAAAGGAGAGCATGAAGTGCAGTATATTATAGAGGAGGCCGCAAAGCACTATGATGATTGGTATGAAAGAGAAAGGGATGCTACTTCTAGTAAGGGTGTTTACACATTGGAGCAAGCCAACGCAATCAACAACCTTTCTACCCAAATCTCCAAAATGACCAAGCAAATGGATGAATTGATGAAAGAAAGGTCCAAACCTCATGGTAATACCTCCCCTTCAACCAAGGGAGGCAATGGTATGGATACTTCCTCCTCCTCTTCTTATAATACAATGCCCCAAGGATGCATGTTTTGCTCTAATTGTGAAACCTATGATCATGATACCTCTCATTGTGCATATGCTTGTGAAATTAAACCCCCTTCCCATGAACATGATGATAATATGGAAAATGTCAATGCTATGAATTTTGCTCCTAGAATGGGAAATGTAGGGAACTTGAGGCCAAACTCCAATCAAATAGGGAATTGGAATCAAGGTGGAAACCGTGGTTGGAACCAAAGTGGTGGTGGTTATGATAACCAATACCATGGTGGGGGAGGCTCTTCCCATTTTAATGTAAGAGGCTACTCTAACCAAAGGGGTATGGTAATCAAAACCAACAACCTAATTCCCGATACCATGACCATCAAAATCAAAATTTTGGTGATCAAGGTAACATGGGAAATAATCAACAAAGAAATGTTCCTAACCAAGGCACCGGAGGCAATAGGGGCCAATTTGTTTCTAACTATGCCCAAACTAATAGGCCTCCGGGTTTCCATCAACCCAACTTCTTTCACCTCAACATCATCTTCAACTTGAAGCCCCTCCAATTGATCCCGTAATGGCTAAATTAGATGCTCTTTTGAAAATGCGTGAGGAGGATCAAAAGAAACATGAAGAGGCCCAAAAACGAACCAATGCTCATATGAAAATGCTTGAGACCTAAATTGCTCAACTTGCATCTAATTCATCCCCTTCTTCTTCTTCTTCTTCTTCTTCTTCTTCTTCTTCTTCTTCTTCTTCTTCTTCTTCTCACATCCCAAGTCAAGGAGGGTTTCTACACTAAGATTTTGGTAGAAGAAGAAGAAGGAGGGTTTCTACTCCCACTAACATTACTCTCCAACTAGCGGACCGTTCCGTTAAGTTCCCCATGGGCAAAGTTGAGGACATTCCCCTTAGGGTAGGAAAGTTCACATTCCCCGTGGATTTCTATGTGCTAGAGATGGATGAGGATGAGAGGATTCCTATAATTTTGGGTAGACCATTTCTAGCTACTTCTAGAGCTATCATCGATGTGAAGGAGGGGAAGATATCCTTGAAGATTGACAATGATTCTATTGAGTTTGATTTGAATAATGTCATGCAACAACCCTCCTCAAGTGGTGAATGCTTTAGGGTAGATGTTCTTGATACCGTTCTTAATGAATTTTCTCGCTCCCACTTGCATGCTACTAATGATCCTCTTGAAAGTGTGTTGTTGAATGAATCAAAGATAGGTACTCACAAAGAAGACATACAATTCTATGAGGATTTGCTTGAGGAAAGCAAGAAGGAGTGCAAGGATGCGAGCATGGAAGAAGAGGCTCCTTACATTCATGACCTCTTTCAAGTTGAAGAAAGAGAAGAGAGCCCCAATGGTAAGGGAGCACCAAAGGTAGACTTGAAACCTCTACCTTAGGGCTTGAGGTATGCATTTCTTGGTCCCGATGAGTCTTTCCCCGTGATTGTAAATTCTAACTTAACGGAGGAGCAAACCTCCCTCTTGATCAATGTTTTTAGAAAACACAAGAAAGCTTTGGGTTATACCATTGATGATATCAAAGGTATTAGTCTATCTTTATGTATGCACAAAATTGATCTAGAGGGAGATGCCAAACCCGTTAGGCAAAGGCAAAGAAAGCTTAACCCTTCCATGCAAGAGGTTGTGCGGAAGGAAGTGGATAAGCTTCTTGATACGGGAATTATTTACCCAATTGCTCATAGTGATTGGGTATCTCCAATGCAAGTTGTGCCTAATAAAGGGGGCATGACGGTAGTAAAAAATGATCATGATCAACTAGTACCCACTAGACTTGTTACCGGTTGGCGCATGTGTATTGACTATTGCCAACTTAACACAAGTACATGCAAAGATCATTTTCCACTACCGTTCATTGATCAAATGTTGGAAAGGCTTACAAAGAATTCCTTATATTGTTTCCTTAATGGTTACTCGAGATTTTTCCAAATCCCGATTGACCCTAAGGATCAAGAAAAGACGACTTTCACATGCCCCTACGGTACTTATGCGTATCGTAGGATGCCTTTCGGGCTTTGTAATGCCCCCGCAACATTCCAACGTTGCATGATGTCCATTTTTAGTGTTATGATTGAGGATGAGATAGAAGTCTTCATGGATGACTTCTTTGTTGGAGGAGCCACCTGTGAAGATTGTCTATCTAATTTATCTCGTTGCTTAGAAAGGTGTGAGGGGGCTAACCTCGTGTTGAATTGGGAAAAGTGCCACTTTATGGTGGAAAGTGGGATTGTTCTTGGGAACAAAATTTCTCATGTCGGCATTAAGGTTGATAGAGCCAAGGTTGAGGTCATTAAAAAACTTCCTCCCCCCACCAACGTGAGGGAAGTGTGGTCTTTTCTTGGCCATGCCGGGTTCTATCGGCGCTTTATAAAAGATTTTTCAATGATTGCTAAGCCTCTCACATCCCTATTGCAACAAGATAAGGAGTTTTTGTTTGATGATGCTTGTCATAAGTCCTTTTGTAGGTTGAAAGAATCCCTTTGCACCGCTCCTATTGTCCAAGGTCCGGATTGGTCTCTTCCATTTGAGCTCATGTGCGATACAAGCGACGAGGCCATTGGATCGGTTCTTGGACAACGAAAGGATGGGAAACTTCATTTCATACATTATTTTTCTAAAACTCTCAATGATGCCCAACGAAACTACACAACTACCGAGAAGGAGTTCCTAGCGGTTATCCATTCATTTGAGAAGTTTAGAACCTACCTCATTGGTTCTAAGACAATTGTGTATACCGACCACTCGGCTCTCAAATATTTTATAGGGAAGAAGGAAGCTAAACCAAGGTTGTTGAGATGGGTTTTAGTCCTCCAAGATTTCGATTATGAGATAAGAGACAAGAAGGGAGCCGAGAATGTTGTGGCGGATCACCTTTCAAGGTTGGGAGGTGCAAGGTTTGAAGATGATGGCTTACTAATAGAGGACACTCTAAGAGATGTTGTGATATATGTCCTTGAAGTGAAATCGGAGCCATGGTATGCGGATATTGTGAATTACTTAGCTTGTAGTGCCGTACCGCCGGATTTCACTTCGCAACAACGTCGAAAACTTAATCACGAGGCCAAGAGATACATTTGGGATGATCCCATTTTATTAAAGAGAGGGGTCGATGGTTTGTTGAGGAGATGCCTCCCCAACGACGAGGTTCAAAGTGTTCTCCATATGTGCCACTCTTCTCCTTGTGGTGGGCATATGAGTGCTCAAAAGACCGCCTCAAAGGTCCTTCAATCTATGCTCTTTTGGCCTTCTCTATTCAAGGATGCTTGGATATTTGTCAAGACTTGTGATAGATGTCAACGGATGGGGAATATTTCTAGAAGGAATGAAATGCCGCAAAACCCCATCCTTGAGCTTGAAGTTTTTGATGTGTGGGCTATAGACTTCATGGGCCCTTTCATTTCTTCACATGGGAACAAGTATATTTTGGTTGCCGTTGACTACGTATCCAAGTGGGCGGAGGTTGTAGCTTCTCAAACGAATGACTCTAAGGTGGTGGGCAATCTTTTCAAGAAAGTGATCTTTCCGAGATTTGGTGTTCCAAGAGCAATAATTAGTGAGGGGGGATCGCATTTCAAGCACCACACCTTCGTTCGACTACTTGATAAGTATGGGGTGTCTCACAAGCGAGGGCTTGCTTACCACCCTCAAACGAGTGGTCAAGCGAAGGTCACCAATAGAGAGCTTAAGGTTATTTTGGAGAAGACAGTTGCTAGGACGAGGAAGGATTGGTCCTCCAAACTCATTGATTCTCTATGGGCTTATAGGAACGCCTTCAAGACTCCTATAGGGACCACCCCCTACAAGCTCGTCTATTGAAAGAATTGTCATTTGCCCGTGGAGATGGAGCATCGTGCTCATTGGGCAATCAAGCAAGTTAACTTGGATCTCCATAATGCGGGAGAACAAAGGCTCCTAGAGTTGCACGAGTTAGAGGAGTTAAGGATGAATGCTTATGAGAGTGCAAGTATATACAAAGCGAGAAGCAAAGCTTGGCACGATGCCCATATCATCAAGAAAGACTTTGTCAAGGGGAAAAAGGTGCTCCTCTTCAACTCGCAATTGAAACTCTTTCCGGGCAAACTACGATCAAGGTGGAGTGGGCCGTACGTTGTCACGGAAGTGTTCCCATATGGAGCCTACGAAATCTCCCAAGACGGCCACTCTCCTTTCAAAGTCAACGGTCACCGTCTCATGCCCTATTATGAAGGATTTCCAAGTGATGAACCGATTTCTGTGACACTTCTTGATGTGCATCGTCAATTTGACCCTCCTTGATCAACTCAAGGAACGTCGAGCTAACGACATTAACCAAAAGCGCTTCCGGGAGGCAACCCGAGTTTCTAACCCTTTTCTACTTTCTTCCTTCCTTGTTGATTTTATCCTTCTATCTACAATTTTGGATTGTTGGGATTTATGAGTTTTGATTGTGTTGGGATTTTTGATATGCTTTGCATCTAGCATGATTATATGGTGTTTAGATTTGTGTTAAGGACAATTTTTACTTGTGCGATTTTAAAGGGAGTGTGGCCGAACCACTTTATGTTCGGCCACTGCAGCATTTTTAAGGAATTATGGTAGCATTCTACCAAAGGGATCAAATTTGCATTTTGACAAAAGGTTCAACCGAACCTATGGATGGCTCGACCGAACTTTTACTATAGTTCGGCCGAACTGTCCTTGGTTCGGTCACTCCTCAATTTTTGAAAAGTTTCAAGTCCATTCTGCCAAAATTTGCAAAAATCAAGTTCGAGTTAAGGTTCGACCGAACCTTTGGATGGTTCGACCGAACTTGTTCTGTAGTTCGACCGAACTGTCCTTAGGTTTGGTCACTCCTCCATTTTCGCAAAATTGCTGTAACATTCTGCCAGGATTTGAAAAAAATTGATCTGCAGCTTAGGTTCAACCGAAACTGGGTTATGTTCGACCGAACTTTTACTGTAGTTCGGCCGAACATACCCCTCGTTCGGCCGAACAATACTTCAGTTTTGAAAAAAAAAAACGATGCTACCATTTTATTATTGCTGCTGATTTTTATGGCTTATCACTCCCATTTTCGCATCTCCCCTTCTCCATTCTCCTTCTTCTCACTCTAAACCTCCATTACAACCCCTCTTACAACCTCAAATCTCTATCAAAATCACTTCAATCTTCACTTTTTCTCACTTATTTTTCATCATCTACTCAATTTCTACAATCTCCACCAAAAATTCCTCACAAAAATGCCATCTTTTCATTTTCCCCAATTTCAAGGGTTTGGGTGCAGTGCTTTGGTGTTTTTGGGTTTTTACTTACTTCCAATCAATTGTGGTATGGTTTTCCTAGCTTTTCCAAGTTTATTTCTTCAATTTCTCATAGTTTTACCATGTTTTACATATTTAAGTATGAATTGTGGTATTCTTGAAATTGTTAGTAATAACTTGTTTGATTCATGTGGTTCTTTGGACTTACTTGTTGCAATTGATTGGTTGTTGATAGTAGAACATGTTGTTATGATGATTATGCATGTTTGCCTTGGTTTTATTTTGATCTCAATGTCTTTGCTTAAGAATGTTGATTTCATACTAGGGTGTTCATGTTACCATTTTATGATTGAGAAATTCATGAGTTGGATGTTGTTGGAGATTGTTATACATTGTTTTGGTTTGTTTTTGATGGTTTGATGAATGATATGGTTATCATGAAAATTAGGGGACATCATGCAAAATTTTATCTAGACTTTGTTAGGACTCATATATGAATGACATAGGAATTCTTATCCAAGCCTTGGTTCAAATTTATTCTTAGTATCATGTTAGGGTTAAAGATTTGATCTTTAATGTTTAGTGACATGCTAGAATTTGTTATTAATCTTGTTAGTATCGCCTAGGATCTTGCTAATATTATCATGCTTTATTGAAAATTATTTTGATGATGATTTGTTGTCAATGTTATTATAGTTGCTTGATATTTATTATTGTTATTTCTTGATCGCGCCTTTTATGCATGTTTAAATGGAATTTGTACTTGTAATCACGCTTAATAAGATAATTAATACTTGTTTAGTCTAATATGATTATAATTCAAGTGATCGTCAATAATAGATTTGTTTGTGCATTAATATTCAACCAACATAGATTAAACAGGTTTAGGATTAATATATTGATTGTATGTTAGTCAGAAAGCACACATGAATATGAGAAGAATAAAGTAGAGGCCTATTTTTAGGGAAAGTTCAATCTCTTTTAGGTTGGATTTGTACCTTCATCCCCGATATCTAGTCATGGTTCTAGACCACTATGGAGTTAGCGATCTCATGGATCATGAAGGGGTGTAACCTTCACCCTGTGAACGGTTTACAAGTTCCTAAAACTTGTTGGTGACTCTTTTACTCTAGCTTCCTTCCCTTTGGATGCCACCATGCTTAAGTGTATGATCACAGTGGAGCTCAAGTGTGGGATGCTTGAAATATTCCCTACAGTTTTTTTGCGACTCCACTGGGGAGGATTTCTATTTTAATTCCTAAAATTTATTTTGGCAATAATTTTAAATGAGTGGATGAGACCCAAAAAGTTCTATGTATTTCATGTGCGTAATTTTGATTAACATTATTGGCATAAGCATAAAAAAGTCCGCATTTGAAAGACCCTCCGTAATACGTCAAAAACATAGGATTTTTATCAGTAGGAAATTGGGGATATATCTTTCACAACTAAAATCGAAATAACACTGCGAAAAACTGGAAAATTCAAGAACATAAAGCTGCCAAGGCATGTAGGAATTAGCACTGGGAAAACAGCACCATCGCCAAGCGATGGCTTTGTCGCTTGGCGACAGTAATTGTCGTCTGGCGACAGTGCCATCATCTAGCGACAGACAAAATTTTCTCATGCCCAATTCTTCCAATACCGAGCCAAAAATCTACCTTCTTGTTTCGACTAGTTTCTAGTACTGTTTGCTCGGTTTTACTTCCAGATTGAGTTTTTTCCTTTTTTTCTGAAGCCCATATGTGTTCTACATATGGCCTTGACCCTCTGGGAATTCACGCTCCATCTACCCAATCGAACGCTCCTGGCAACGAAGAATACATTCGAGTTTGTTGAATTTACCAAACCATGGAAGCGAGTTTAATACGCGGGGTATCATCCACTCGCGCCAACCCTGCCAAAGGCAAGGCTTCCGCGCGGTGCATCCAGACTCATAACCATGGACCCTCTTTGACTAACCCATAATCTGAACTTTAGAGAACTAGAGCCATGGTTAAGTTGCAAACTCATTGCATCATATCGTGGCTAGGTGAAAAAAGGGCTTTGGCAGCGGTTCAAACCCGGTCTAAGGCACCGGTTTGAACCCCATTCTATGTGGAGGGTGCCAAATACCCCCCTTTTTAGCACCGGTTCAAAACCGGTGCCCTATACCTAATTTGGCACCGGTTAACCGGTGCCTTTAACTATTTTGGGCACCGGTTAACCGGTGCCTAAAATAGTCTCCCGCCATTGTCTTTGGGTGGTAGCTAGTTTTGGCATCGGTTAACCGGTGCCTTTTTACTCAATTATTTTTATTTTTTTTCCAATTTTCGTGCAATAATATTTAAAAAAAAACCTGTTTCAAGAAATAATAATAACCTGTAATTCCAGCAATTATATTAAATAAAATAATTAATAATATTATTATTATAATTACTAAATATAATAATATTATTAATTATTACAATAAGATACAAAAATAATATTAAAAACAAGAATTCATATATATATATATATATATATATATATTCCCAAACGCAATACATTAAAAGAAAAGTGTTATATATATATACAAATGATATAGTAAGTAAATATATAATGAATAATAATATATATAGTACAAAAGTTAACATAAATAATTTACAATTAAAATTCCATTTACATGTTGAAGGTGATAAAAGACGCCAACATGTCACGAACTTCATTAAGCTCCTTGATTGTCAACGGACCATCCTTTTCGACCTTGCAAAACTTGAAATACAAAAACATTATGTTAGAATTAATTAATTAGGCAAAACAATAGGTATTTTATCAAATATTACCTATATGACTTCTATGTAGCTCATTTCAAACATTAGTTATCAAATGAGCTATTTCTTTCTCATAACATGTCAATGTTGGGTAGCTTTATGTGTCTAAGCTCTAAAATTGAATCAAAAGAGCATTTTATTAAGGTTTATGACGCTTTTTACTCAAAATGGCCCGAATATGGCCTATATGACTTTACTTTGCCTATTTCCTACATTTCTTATTAAATGAACTTTATTTATATCATAACATGTAAATATTATCTAGTTATAGGTGTATAAGGAAAGAAATCACATCAAAAGAGCATATTAACACAAAATGGCCCAAATATGGCCCATATGACTTCTATTTAGCCCATTTTCTACCTTTCATGTCAAATGACCTTTTTATTTCTCATAACATGTCAATGTTGGGTAA
Organism: Chenopodium formosanum; assembly: GCA_024500155.1. Lineage (NCBI taxonomy): Eukaryota > Viridiplantae > Streptophyta > Magnoliopsida > Caryophyllales > Amaranthaceae > Chenopodium > Chenopodium formosanum. Next base: position 18,466 of record JAMXMD010000236.1, on the reverse strand, counting down.
TATTACGTGTCTAAGTGTCACGGTCCAGGAGTATGGACCCCGAAACGTGCGGCGCGCTCTAGCCTTTTGGCGGCAAGAACGCTAGCCTTGAGCGGAAGAGGGGCTTGCAAGCACAAAGCAACACAAGCGGGCAATTAAATCAAAGAGCACTCGCATCCATTTGAGCGACGGAATGCGGGTGATCGGGGCTTGTGACGGCCGATACTTCAAGGCGGGCACAAGCGGGTCTGAACCACGAGTTCTTAGTGCATCAAGTTGGTTTGGAGGGGAGCTATTATGCAAGTAAGACACAATATATATAAAGGTCTAACAACAAACAGGCATAAGAGCAAAGCAACACTTGGTAGAAGGCTTAAGATTTCATTAATCATTCACCCTCTAAAGAGCTTTAAATGACATACAAGGAGAATCCCTAGTGAACACTGATCTGACAGTAACACAATAATGGGACCTTAAGCTAAGAAAGCATAAACTAAACTCTAGGAAAGCACCTAAAGGGAAACTAAAACATCAAAAGGAGTTGGATTCTAACATCCTCCCCCACTTAAGCTGTCGACGACCTCGTCGACTTACAAGAGTTACAATCAAAATTAGAGAATCCTAAACTATCTCAAGTTTTAGATGCGGCGTTAGTGCGGCTGACTTCTGGAATCTTTGATGACTTTTGAGCTGGATCTTCTTTGTTGACGAGGAGCTTGTCTCTGGAGTCGCTCGGCTCAAACATCTTGTTGAGAGCTTCATCTCTAAATTTCCTCCTGGGAGTGGTGTATGTTGAATTCCGGGGGAGAGCTGCTTCCACGATCATCTGTTGGGGAGTTGCTTCCTTGAGACTATGGTGGTGAACTTCAATTTGTGGTTGGTGCCTCTTGGGTGACCATTGTTTCCTTGATCCCCTACACGTGACCTGCGTTGTTTGCTCAACTACTGTTTTCCCTCTCTCTTGGGACGTTCTTCTTTGATGTCTCTTTGGTGTCTCTAGGCTCGTCGCTCTTTGCTTCGAACCGGGTGTCTGATTCTGATTTTGGCAGGGCTGCATCTGAGATGTTTCCAATTCATTAGGCTTCATCTCCCGCTTCTCTGAGTCTCTGGTGTGAGCTTGTTTCTTCGATGTTGCCTTCTTCTCTGGCTCCATCACTCGCATTGCCGAAAGGTATCGGACTTCTGGTTCTTTCTCAGGTGCTATCATTCTCATAGCACTCAAGCGTCGTATGGAACCCATCATGTATGTGGGTTCCTCATTGCAGATAGTCTCTTTTGTGGCCTCCTGCATGGACATGGATGATAATCTCTTTTGGATCTTGTCAAGCTCTTCTTTATGTTCGCAATCCCACCATTTGTGTGGACCTCGACAAAGTATGCAGTTCAACGACCTTGTATTTGCCGAGGATGCGCTGGCCCTTGAGTTTCTAGAGTTGTGGGAGGGGGTAGATGTTAATCTCTGGGCATCACCTCCTCCACTTCTTCTATGATAAGTATTGATGGTGTTGGACGATACTCGTGAGCCATTCTCTTTACCCTTTGGAGAGTTTGGAGACGGACTGTTAGAGCGTGTTGACGTCCCACTTGATTCATTCTCAGATTGACGACCCTTTCCGACTGAGTAATCCATCAATGTTTCAGCAGCACACATAGCAGCAACAAGGGTATCAATATTCTGCCTCAAAATATCTCACTGCGCCCATTCCTTTAACCCGTTGACAAAGTTGAACACCCGATCTTTATCATTCATGTCTGTGATGTCCAACATTATCGCCGAGTATTCCTTAACATAGTCGCGAAGAGAACCCTTCTGGCGGCACTCTTGCAACTTCATCCGTGCAACAAATGTTGTGTTGACGGGGTAGAATTGTTCTTTGAGTTCCTCTTTGAACTCTGCCCATGTATCAATCTTGATCCTTCCTGATTCGATGTCTGCGTGCTTGGTGCGCCACCACAGCTTAGCATCTTCGGACAAGTACATGATGGCAGTATCCACCTTCTGATCGTCACTCAGTTGACATATTCGGAAATACTTCTCCATGTCGAAGAGGAAGTTATCAACTTCTTTCGCATCTCTAGCGCCACTGTAGTCGCGAGGTTTGGGCGGCTTGATCTTTGCCGCACTAACACCCAGTGCGTCTCTGCCCACAGCGCGCGTTAAGGTAGCACATTTCTCAAGTGCTTCGTCGGCTTGTCCTTGAACAAATTGCAATTGTTCGCGGAGGGCATCTCTGTCAGCCATCAATTTCACAATTTGCTCGGCTTGCTCATGTACAATGACTTGGAGCTCGGCCCATTTGTCCGCCTTCTCCTCGAGCCAAGCGAGCCTTTCTTCTACAAAGTCCATCTTCGTGTATCCCTCCTTGGTGCCTACACAGGTTGCTTGCGACGAGGTTTGAACCTGGCTCTGATACCAACTGTCACGGTCCGGGAGTTTGTATCCCGAAACGTGCAGCGCGCTCTAGCCTTTTGGCGGCAAGAACGCTAGCCTTGAGCGGAAGAGGGGCTTGCAAGCACAAAGAAACACAAGCGAGCAATTAAATCAAAGAGCACTCGCGTCTATTTGAGCGACAGAGTGTGGATGGTCGGGGCTTGTGACGGCCGATACTTCATGGCGGGCACAAGCGGGTCCGAACCACGAGTTCATAGTGCATCAAGTTAGTTAGGAGGGGAGCTATTATGCAAGTAAGACACAATATCTATAAAGGTCTAACAACAAACAAGCATAAGAGCAAAGCAACACTTGGTAGAAGGCTTAAGATTTCATTAATCATTCACCCTCTAAAGAGCATTAAATGACATACAAGGAGAATCCCTAGTGACCCATGATCTGACAGTAACACAATAATGGGACCTCAAGCTAAGAAAGCATAAACTAAACTCTAAGAAATCACCTAAAGGGAAACTAAAACATCAAAAAGAGTTGGATTCTAACACTAAGGCTAGAAATAACATCAATATATCATTTCAATAAGTTTAACAACGCATTTTACTCAAAATGGCCCAAATATGGCCTATATGACTTTTATGTAGCCCATTTCCTACATTACTTATCAAATGAACTATTTCTTTCCCTTAATATGTCTATCACACCTAGTTTTATGTGTATAAGCCCTAAAATTGAATCAAAAGAGAATTTTATTAAGGTTTAAGATGCTTTTTACTTAAAATGGCCTGAATATGGCCTATATGACTTTACTTTGCCCATTTCCTACATTTCTTATTAAATGAATTTTATTTATCTCATAACATGTAAATATTATCTAGTTATAGGTGTATAAGGGAAGAAATCACATCAAGAGAGCATATTAACACAAAATGGCCCAAATATGGCCCATATGACTTTTATTCAGCTTATTTTCTACCTTTCTTGTCAAATCACCTTTTTAATTCTCATAACATCTCAATGTTGGGTAATATTAGGTGTATAACGCTTAATATTACATCAACATATCATTTCAATAAGTTTAACAACACATTTTACTCAAAATGGCCCAAACATGGCCTATATAACTTTTATGTAGCCCATTTCCTATATTACTTATCAAATGAACTATTTCTTTCTCATAACATGTCAATGACACCTATTTTTATGTGTCTAAGCCCTAAAAAAGAATCAAAAGAGCATTTTATTAAGGTTTAAGACGCTTTTTATTTAAATGGCCCGAATATTGCCTATATGACTTTACTTTGCCCATTTCCTACATTTCTTATTAAATGAAATTAATTTATCTCATAACATGTCAATATTATCTAGTTATAGGTGTATAAGGAAAAAAATCACATCAAAAGAACATATTAGCACAAAATGGCCCAAATATGGGCCATATGACTTCTATTCAGCTTATTTTCTACCTTTCTTGTCAACACATTTTTAATTCTCATAACATGTCAGTTTTGGGTAATATTAGGTGTCTAAGGCTAAAAATCACATTAATATATCATTTCAATAAGTTTAACAACGCATTTTACTCAAAATAGCCCAAATATGGCCTATTTGACTTTTATGTAAGCCATTTCCTGCATTACTTATAAAATGAACTATTTCTTTCAAATAACATGTCAATATTGGGTATTTTTATGTGTATAAGCCCTAAAATTGAATCACAAGAGCATTTTATTAAGGTTTATGACGCTTTTTACTCAAAATGGCTCGAATATGGCCTATATGACTTTACTTTGCCCATTTCTTACATTTCTTATTAAATGAACTTTATTTATATCATAACATGTCAACATTATCTAGTTATAGGTGTATAAGGAAAGAAATCACATCAAAAGAGCATATTAACACAAAATGGCCCAAATATGGCCCATATGACTTCTATTCAGCTTATTTTCTACCTCTTTCTTGTCAAATCACCTTTTTAATTCTAATAACATGTCTGTGTTGGGTAATATTAGGTGTATAAGGCTAAAAATCACATCAATATATCATTTCAATAAGTTTAATAACACATTTTACTCAAAATAGCCCAAATATGACCTATATGACTTTTATGTAGCCCATTTCCTACAGTACTTATCAAATGAATTATTTCCTTCTCTTTACATGTCAATGACACCTAGTTTTATGTGTCTAAGCACTAAAATTGAATCAAAAGAGCATTTTATTAAGGTTTAAGACGCCTTTTACTAAAAATGGCCCGAATATTGCCTATATGACTTTACTTTGGCCATTTCTAACACTTCTTTTTAAATGAAATTTATTTATCTCATAACATGTCAATATTATCTAGTTATAGATGTATAAGGAAAAAAATCACATCAAAAGAACATATTAGCACAAAATGGCCCAAATATGGGCCATATGACTTCTATTCAGCTTATTTTCTACCTTTCTTGTCAACACATTTTTAATTCTCATAACATGTCAGTTTTGGGTAATATTAGGTGTCTAAGGCTAAAAATCACATCAATATATCATTTCAATAAGTTTAACAACGCATTTTATTAAAAATAGCCCAAATATGGCCTATTTGACTTTTTAGTAGCCCATTTCCTGCATTACTTATAAAATGAACTATTTCTTTCAAAAAACATGTCAGTTTGGGTTTTTTTATGTGTCTAAGCCCTGAAATTGAATCACAAGAGCATTTTATTAAGGTTTATGACGCTTTTTACTCAAAATGGCACGAATATGGCCTATATGACTTTACTTTGCCCATTTCTTACATTTCTTATTAAATGAACTTTATTTATATCATAACATGTCAATATTATCTAGTTATAGGTGTATAATGAAAGAAATCACATCAAATGAGCATATTAACACAAAATGGCCCAAATATGGCCATTTTCTACCTTTCTTGTCAAATCACCTTTTTATTTCTCATAACATGTCAATGTTGGGTATTATTAGGTGTCTAAGGCTAGAAAGCACTTCAATATACAATTTCAATAAGTTTAACAACGCATTTCACCCAAAATGGCCCAAATATGGCCTATATGACTTTGATGTAGCCCATTTCCTATATTACTTATCAAATGAACTATTTATTTCCCTAACATGTCAATTTAACCTAGTTTTATGTGTCTAAGCCCTAAAATTAAATCAAAAAAGCATTTTATTAAGGTTTAAGACACTTTTTACTTAAAATGGCCCGAATATGGCCTATATGACTTTAATTTGCCCATTTCCTACATTTATTATTAAATGAACATTATTTATATCATAACATGTCAATATTATCTATTTATAGGTGTATAAGTAAAGAAATCACATCAAAAGAGCATATTAACACAAAATGGCCCAAATATGGCCCATATGACTTCTATTCAGCTTATTTTCTATCTCTTTCTTGTCAAATCACATTTTTAATTCTAATAACATGTCTGTGTTGGGTAATATTAGGTGTATAAGGCTAAAAATCACATCAATATATCATTTCAATAAGTTTAACAACACATTTTACTCAAAATGGCCTAAAAATAGCCTATATGACTTTTATGTAGCCCATTTCCTACAGTACTTATCAAATGAACTATTTCCTTCTCTTTACATGTCAATGACACCTAGTTTTATGTGTCTAAGCCCTAAAATTGAATCAAAAGAGCATTTTATTAAGGTTTAAGACGCCTTTTACTTAAAATGGCCCGAATATTGCCTATATGACTTTACTTTGGCCATTTCTAACACTTCTTTTTAAATGAAATTTATTTATCTCATAACATGTCAATATTATCTAGTTATAGATGTATAAGGAAAAAAAATCACATCAAAAGAACATATTAGCACAAAATGGCCCAAATATGGGCCATATGACTTCTATTCAGCTTATTTTCTACCTTTCTTGTCAACACATTTTTAATTCTCATAACATGTTAGTTTTGGGTAATATTAGGTGTCTAAGGCTAAAAATCACATCAATATATCATTTCAATAAGTTTAACAACGCATTTTATTAAAAATAGCCCAAATATGGCCTATTTGACTTTTTAGTAGCCCATTTCCTGCATTACTTATAAAATGAACTATTTCTTTCAAAAAACATGTCAGTTTGGGTTTTTTTATGTGTCTAAGCCCTGTAATTGAATCACAAGAGCATTTTATTAAGGTTTATGACGCTTTTTACTCAAAATGGCACAAATATGGCCTATATGACTTTACTTTGCCCATTTCTTACATATCTTATTAAATGAACTTTATTTATATCATAACATGTCAATATTATCTAGTTATAGGTGTATAAGGAAAGAAATCACATCAAATGAGCATATTAACACAAAATGGCCCAAATATGGCCATTTTCTACCTTTCTTGTCAAATCACCTTATTATTTCTCATAACATGTCAATGTTGGGTATTATTAGGTGTCTAAGGCTAGAAAGCACATCAATATACAATTTCAATAAGTTTAACAACGCATTTTACCCAAAATGGCCCAAATATGGCCTATATGACTTTGATGTATCCCATTTCCTATATTACTTATCAAATGAACTATTTATTTCCTTAACATGTCAATTTAACCTAGTTTTATGTGTCTAAGCCCTAAAATTAAATCAAAAAAGCATTTTATTAAGGTTTAAGACACTTTTTACTTAAAATGGCCCGAATATGGCCTATATGACTTTAATTTGCCCATTTCCTACATTTATTATTAAATGAACATTATTTATATCATAACATGTCAATATTATCTATTTATAGGTGAATAAGTAAAGAAATCACATCAAAAGAGCATATTAACACAAAATGGCCCAAATATGGCCCATATGACTTCTATTCAGCTTATTTTCTATCTCTTTCTTGTCAAATCACATTTTTAATTCTAATAACATGTCTGTGTTGGGTAATATTAGGTGTATAAGGCTAAAAATCACATCAATATATCATTTCAATAAGTTTAACAACACATTTTACTCAAAATGGCCTAAAAATAGCCTATATGACTTTTATGTAGCCCATTTCCTACAGTACTTATCAAATGAACTATTTCCTTCTCTTTACATGTCAATGACACCTAGTTTTATGTGTCTAAGCCCTAAAATTGAATCAAAACAGCATTTTATTAAGGTTTAAGACGCCTTTTACTTAAAATGGCCCGAATATTGCCTATATGACTTTACTTTGGCCATTTCTAACACTTCTTTTTAAATGAAATTTATTTATCTCATAACATGTCAATATTATCTAGTTATAGGTGTATAAGGAAAAAAATCACATCAAAAGAACATATTAGCACAAAATGGCCCAAATATGGGCCATATGACTTCTATTCAGCTTATTTTCTACCTTTCTTGTCAACACATTTTTAATTCTCATAACATGTCAGTGTTGGGTAATATTAGGTGTCTAAGGCTAAAAATCACATCAATATATCATTTCAATAAGTTTAACAACGCATTTTATTAAAAATAGCCCAAATATGGCCTATTTGACTTTTTAGTAGCCCATTTCCTGCATTACTTATAAAATGAACTATTTCTTTCAAAAAACATGTCAGTTTGGGTTTTTTTATGTGTCTAAGCCCTGAAATTGAATCACAAGAGCATTTTATTAAGGTTTATGACGCTTTTTACTCAAAATGGCACGAATATGGCCTATATGACTTTACTTTGCCCATTTCTTACATATCTTATTAAATGAACTTTATTTATATCATAACATGTCAATATTATCTAGTTATAGGTGTATAAGGAAAGAAATCACATCAAATGAGCATATTAACACAAAATGGCCCAAATATGGCCATTTTCTACCTTTCTTGTCAAATCACCTTATTATTTCTCATAACATGTCAATGTTGGGTATTATTAGGTGTCTAAGGCTAGAAAGCACATCAATATACAATTTCAATAAGTTTAACAACGCATTTTACCCAAAATGGCCCAAATATGGCCTATATGACTTTGATGTAGCCCATTTAATATATTACTTATCAAATGAACTATTTATTTCCTTAACATGTAAATTTAACCTAGTTTTATGTGTCTAAGCCCTAAAATTAAATCAAAAAAGCATTTTATTAAGGTTTAAGACACTTTTTACTTAAAATGGCCCGAATATGGCCTATATGACTTTAATTTGCCCATTTCCTACATTTATTATTAAATGAACATTATTTATATCATAACATGTCAATATTATCTATTTATAGGTGAATAAGTAAAGAAATCACATCAAAAGAGCATATTAACACAAAATGGCCCAAATATGGCCCATATGACTTCTATTCAGCTTATTTTCTATCTCTTTCTTGTCAAATCACATTTTTAATTCTAATAACATGTCTGTGTTGGGTAATATTAGGTGTATAAGGCTAAAAATCACATCAATATATCATTTCAATAAGTTTAACAACACATTTTACTCAAAATGGCCTAAAAATAGCCTATATGACTTTTATGTAGCCCATTTCCTACAGTACTTATCAAATGAACTATTTCCTTCTCTTTACATGTCAATGACACCTAGTTTTATGTGTCTAAGCCCTAAAATTGAATCAAAAGAGCATTTTATTAAGGTTTAAGACGCCTTTTACTTAAAATGGCCCGAATATTGCCTATATGACTTTACTTTGGCCATTTCTAACACTTCTTATTAAATAAAATTTATTTATCTCATAACATGTCAATATTATCTAGTTATAGGTGTCTAAGGAAAGAAATCACATCAAAAGAACATATTAGCACAAAATGGCCCAAATATGGGCCATATGACTTCTATTCAGCTTATTTTCTACCTTTCTTGTAAACACATTTTTAATTCTCATAACATGTCAGTGTTGGGTAATATTAGTTGTCTAAGGCTAAAAATCACATCAATATATCATTTCAATAAGTTTAACAACGCATTTTACTCAAAATGGCCCAAATAAGGCCTATATGACTTTTATGTAGCCCATTTCCTACATTACTTAGCTAATGAACTATTTCCTTCTTTTAACATGTCAATGGCACCTAGTTTTTTTGTGTCTAAGCCCTAAAATTGAATCAAAAGAGCATTTTATTAAGGTTTAATACGCTTTTTACTTAAAATGGCCCGAATATTGCCTATATGACTTTACTTTGCTCATTTCCTACATTTCTTGTAATGAAATTTATTTATCTCATAACATGTCAATATTATCTAGTTATAGGTGTATAAGGAAAGAAATTACATCAAAAGAGCATAATAACACAAAATGGCCCAAATATGGCCCATATGACTTCTATTCAGCCCATTTTCTACCATTCTTGTCATATCACCTTTTTATTTCTCATAACATGTCAATGTTGGGTAATATTAGGTGTCTAAGGCTAGAAATCACATCAATATACCATTTCAATAAGTTTAACAACGCATTTTACCCAAAATGGCCCAAATATGGCCTATATGGATTTGATGTAGCCCATTTCTTACATTACTTATCAAATTAACTATTTCTTTCCCTTAACATGTCAATGACACCTAGTTTTATGTGTCTAAGCCCTAAAATTGAATCAAAAGAGCATTTTATTAAGGTTTAAGACGCTTTTTACTTAAAATGGCCCGAATATGGCCTATATGACTTTACTTTGCCCATTTCTAACACTTCTTATGAAATGAAATTTATTTATCTCATAACATGTCAATATTATCTAGTTATAGGTTTATAAGGAAAGAAATCACATCAAAAGAGCATATTAGCACAAAATGGCCCAAATATGGGCCATATGACTTCTATTCAGCTTATTTTCTACCTTTCTTGTCAACACCTTTTTAATTCTCATAACATGTCAGTGTTGGGTAATATTAGGTGTCTAAGGCTAAAAATCACATCAATATATCATTTCAATAAGTTTAACAACGCATTTTACTCAAAATGGCTCAAATAAGGCCTATATGATTTTATGTAGCCCATTTCCTACATTACTTAGCAAATGAACTATTTCCTTCTCTTAACATGTCAATGAAACCTAGTTTTTTTGTGTCTAAGCCCTAAAATTGCATCAAAAGAGCATTTTATTAAGGTTTAAGACGCTTTTTACTTAAAATGCCACGAATATTGCCTATATGACTTTACTTTGCTCATTTCCTACATTTCTTGTTATGAAATTTATTTATCTTATAACATGTCAATATTATCTATTTATAGGTGTATAAGGAAAGAAATTACACCAAAAGAGCATATTAACACAAAATGGCCCATATGACTTCTATTCAGCTTATTTTCTACTTCTTTCTTGTCAAATCACTTTTTAAATTCTCATAACATGTCAGTGTTGGGTAATATTAGGTGTCTAAGGCTAAAAATCTCATCAATATATCATTATAATAAGTTTAACAACACATTTTACTCAAAATGGCCCAAATATGGCCTATATAACTTTTACGTAACCCATTTCCTATATTACTTATCAAATGAACTATTTCTTTCTCTTAACATGTCAATAACACCTATTTTTATGTGTCTAAGCCCTAAAATTGAATCAAAAGAGCATTTTATTAAGGTTTAAGAGCTTTTTATTTAAATGGCCTGAATATTGCCTATATGACTTTAATTTGCTTATTTCCTACATTTCTTATTATGAAATTTATTTATCTCAAAACATGTCAATATTATCTAGTTAGAGGTGTATAAGGAAAGAAATCACATCAAAAGAGCATATTAACACAAAATGGCCCAAATATGGCCCATATGACTTCTATTCAGCTTATTTTCTACCTCTTTCTTGTCAAATCACCTTTTTAATTCTCATAACATGTCATTGGTTGGTAATATTAGGTGTCTAATGCTAAAAATCTCATCAATATATTATTTCAATAAGTTTAACAACACATTTTACTCAAAATGGCCCAAATGTGGCCTATATAACTTTTATGTAGCCCATTTCCTATATTACTTATCAAATGGACTATTTCTTTCTCTTAACATGTCAAAAACACCTATTTTTATGTGTCTAAGCCTTAAAATTGAATCAAAAGAGCATTTTATTAAGGTTTAAAACGCTTTTTATTTAAATGGCCCGAATATTGCCTATATGACTTTACTTTGCTCATTTCCTACATTTCTTATTATGAAATTTATTTATCTCATAACATGCCAATATTATCTAATTATAGGTGTATAAGGAAAGAAATCACATCAAAAGAGCATATTAACACAAAATGGCCCAAATAAAGCCCATATGACTTTTATTAAACTTATTTTCTACCTCTTTCTTGTCAAATAACCTTTTTATTTATCATAACATGTCAGTGTTGGGTAATATTAGGTGTATAAGGCTAAAAATCTCATCAATATATCATTTAAATAAGTTCAACAACGCATTTTACTCAAAATGGCTCAAATATGGCCTATATTACTTTTATGTAGCCCATTTCCTACATTACTTATCAAATGAACTAGTTCTTTCTCTAAACATGTCAATAACACCTAGTTTTATGTGTCCAAGCCCTAAAATTGAATCAAAAGAGCATTTTATTAAGGTTTAAGACGCTTTTTACTTAAAATAGCCCGAATATTGCCTATATGACTTTAATTTGCTCATTTCCTACATTTCTTATTATGAAATTTATTTATCTCATAACATGTCAATATTCTCTAGTTATAGGTGCAAAAGGAAAAAATCACATCAAAAGAGCATATTAACACATAATGGCCCAAATATGGCCCATATGACTTCTATTCAGCTTATTTTCTACCTCTTTCTTGTCAAATCACCTTTTTGATTCTCATAACATGTCAGTGTTGGGTAATATTAGGTGTATAAGGCTAAAAATCACATCAATATATCATTTCAATAAGTTTAACAACGCATTTTACTCAAAATGGCCCAAATATGGCATATATGACTTTTATGTAGCCCATTTCTTACATTACTTATCAAATGAACTATTTCTTTTTCTTAACATGCCAATGACACCTTGTTTTATGTGTCTAAGCCCTAAAATTGAATCAAAATAACATTTTATTAAGGTTTAAGACGCTTTTTACTTAAAATGGCCCAAAATTTCCTATATGACTTTACTTTGCTCATTTCTTACATTTCTTATTATGAAATTCATTTATCACATAACATGTCAATATTCTCTAGTTATAGGTGCAAAAGGAAATAAATCACATCAAAAGAGCATATTAACACATAATGGCCCAAATATGGCCCATATGACTTCTATTCAGCTTATTTTCTACCTCTTTATTGTCAAATCACCTTTTTGATTCTCATAACATGTTAGTGTTGGGTAATATTAGGTGTATAAGGCTAAAAATCACATCAATATATCATTTTAATAAGTTTAACAACGCATTTTACTCAAAATGGCCCAAATATGACCTATATGACTTTTATGTAGCCCATTTCCTACATTACTTATCAAATGAACTATTTCTTTCTCTTAACATGTCAATGACACCTAGTTTTATGTGTCTAAGCCCTAAATTTGAATCAAAATAACATTTTATTAAGGTTTAAGACGCTTTTTACTTAAAATAGCCCAAATATTGTCTATATGACTTTACTTTGCTCATTTCCTACATTTCTTATTATAAAATTTATTTATCCCATAACATGTCAATATTATCTAGTTATAGGTGCATAAGGAAAGAAATCACATCAAAAGAGCATATTAACACAAAATGGCCCAAATATGGCCCAAATGACTTCTATTCAGCTTATTTTCTACCTCTTTCTTGTCAAATCACCTTTTTAATTCTTATAACATGTCAGTGTTGGGTAATATTAGGTGTATAAGGCTAAAAATCACATCAATATATCATTTCAATAAGTTTAACAACGTATTTTACTCAAAATGGCTCAAATATGGCCTATATGACTTTTATCTAGCCCATTTCCTACATTACTTATCAAATGAACTATTTCTATCTCTTAACATGTCAATGACACCTAATTTTATGTGTTAAAGCCCTAAAATTGAATCAAAAGAGCATTTTTTTTAAGGTTTAAGACGATTTTTATTTAAATAGCCCGAATATTGCCTATATGATTTTACTTTACCCATTTCCTACATTTCTTATTAAATGAAATTAATTTATCTCATAACATATCAATATTATCTAGTTATAGGTGTATAAGGAAAGAAATCACATCAAAAGAGCATACTAACACAAAATGGCCCAAATATGGCCCATATGACTTCTATTCAGCCCATTTTCTACCTTTTTTTGTCTAATCACCTTTTTAGTTCTCATAACAAGTCAGTGTTGGGTAATATTAGGTGTCTAAGGCTAGAAATCACATCAATATACCATTTCAATAAGTTTAACAACGCATTTTACTCAAAATGGCCCAAATATGGCCTATATGGATTTGATGTAGCCCATTTCCTACATTACTTATCAAATTAACTATTTCTTTCCCTTAACATGTCAATGACACCTAGTTTTATTTGTCTAAACCCTAAAATTGAATCAAAAAAGCATTTTATTAAGGTTTAAGATACTTTTTACTTAAAATGGCTCGAATATGGCCTATATAACTTTAATTTGCCCATTTCCTACATTTATTATTAAATGAACTTTATTTATATTATAACATGTCAATATTACCTAGTTATAGGTGTATAAGGAAAGAAATCACATCAAATGAGCATACAAACACAAAATGGCCCAAATAAGGCCCATATGACTTCAATTCAGCCCATTTTCTACCATTCTTGTCAAATCACCTTTTTATTTCTCTTAACATGTCAATGTTGGGTAATATTAGGTGTGTAAGGCTAGAAATCACATCAATATACCATTTCAATAAGTTTAACAACGCATTTTACCCAAAATGGTCCAAATATGGCCTATATGGATTTGATGTAGCCCATTTCTTACATTACTTATCAAATTAACTATTTCTTTCCCTTAACATGTCAATGACACCCAGTTTTATGTGTCTAAGACCTAAAATTAAATCAAAAGAGCATTTTATTAAGGTTTAAAACGCTTTTTACTTAAAATGGCCCGAATATGGCCTATATGACTTTACTTTGCCCATTTCTAACACTTCTTATTAAATGAAATTTATTTATCTCATAACATGTCAATATTATCTAGTTATAGGTGTATAAGGAAAGAAATCACATCAAAAGACCATATTAGCACAAAATGGCCCATATATGGGCCATATGACTTCTATTCAGCTTATTTTCTACCTTTCTTGTCAACACCTTTTTAATTCTCATAACATGTCAGTGTTGGGTAATATTAGGTGTCTAAGGCTAAAAATCACATCAATATATCATTTCAATAAGTTTAACAACGCATTTTACTCAAAATGGCTCAAATAAGGCCTATATGATTTTATGTAGCCCATTTCCTACATTACTTAGCAAATGAACTATTTCCTTCTCTTAACATGTCAATGAAACCTAGTTTTTTTGTGTCTAAGCCCTAAAATTGCATCAAAAGAGCATTTTATTAAGGTTTAAGACGCTTTTTACTTAAAATGCCACGAATATTGCCTATATGACTTTACTTTGCTCATTTCCTACATTTCTTGTTATGAAATTTATTTATCTTATAACATGTCAATATTAGCTATTTATAGGTGTATAAGGAAAGAATTACACCAAAAGAGCATATTAACACAAAATGGCCCATATGACTTCTATTCAGCTTATTTTCTACTTCTTTCTTGTCAAATCACTTTTTAAATTCTCATAACATGTCAGTGTTGGGTAATATTAGGTGTCTAAGGCTAAAAATCTCATCAATATATCATTATAATAAGTTTTAACAACACATTTTACTCAAAATGGCCCAAATATGGCCTATATAACTTTTACGTAACCCATTTCCTATATTACTTATCAAATGAACTATTTCTTTCTCTTAACATGTCAATAACACCTATTTTTATGTGTCTAAGCCCTAAAATTGAATCAAAAGAGCATTTTATTAAGGGTTTAAGAGCTTTTTATTTAAATGGCCTGAATATTGCCTATATGACTTTAATTTGCTTATTTCCTACATTTCTTATTATGAAATTTATTTATCTCAAAACATGTCAATATTATCTAGTTAGAGGTGTATAAGGAAAGAAATCACATCAAAAGAGCATATTAACACAAAATGGCCCAAATATGGCCCATATGACTTCTATTCAGCTTATTTTCTACCTCTTTCTTGTCAAATCACCTTTTTAATTCCATAACATGTCATTGGTTGGTAATATTAGGTGTCTAATGCTAAAAATCTCATCAATATATTATTTCAATAAGTTTAACAACACATTTTACTCAAAATGGCCCAAATGTGGCCTATATAACTTTTATGTAGCCCATTTCCTATATACTTATCAAATGGACTATTTCTTTCTCTTAACATGTCAAAAACACCTATTTTTATGTGTCTAAGCCTTAAAATTGAATCAAAAGAGCATTTTATTAAGGTTTAAAAACGCTTTTTTATTTAAATGGCCCGAATATTGCCTATATGACTTTACTTTGCTCATTTCCTACATTTCTTATTAAGAAATTTATTTATCTCATAACATGCCAATATTATCTAATTATAGGTGTATAAGGAAAGAAATCACATCAAAAGAGCATATTAACACAAAAATGGCCCAAATAAAGCCATATGACTTTATTAAACTTATTTTCTACCTCTTTCTTGTCAAATAACCTTTTTATTTATCATAACATGTCAGTGTTGGGTAATATTAGGTGTATAAGGCTAAAAATCTCATCAATTATATCATTTAAATAAGTTCAACAACGCATTTTTACTCAAAATGGCTCAAATATGGCCTATAATTACTTTTATGTAGCCCATTTCCTACGATTACTTATCAAATGAACTAGTTTCTTTTCTCTAAACATGTCAATAACACCTAGTTTTATGTGTCCAAGCCCTAAAATTGAATCAAAAGAGCATTTTATTAAGGTTTAAGACGCTTTTTACTTAAAATAGCCCGAATATTGCCTATATGACTTTAATTTGCTCATTTCCTACTTTCTTATTATGAAATTTATTTATCTCATAACATGTCAATATTCTCTAGTTATAGGTGCAAAAGGAAAAAATCACATCAAAGAGCATATTAACACATAATGGCCCAAATATGGCCCATATGACTTCTATTCAGCTTATTTTCTACCTCTTTCTTGTCAAATCACCTTTTTGATTCTCATAACATGTCAGGGTTGGGTAATATTAGGTGTATAAGGCTAAAAATCACATCAATATATCATTTCAATAAGTTTAACAACGCATTTTACTCAAATGGCCCAAATATGGCATATATGACTTTTATGTAGCCCATTTCCTACATTACTTATCAAATGAACTATTTCTTTTTCTTAACATGCCAATGACACCTTGTTTTATGTGTCTAAGCCCTAAAATTGAATCAAAATAACATTTTATTAAGGTTTAAGACGCTTTTTACTTAAAATGGCCCAAATTTCCTATATGACTTTACTTTGCTCATTCTTACATTTCTTATTATGAAATTCAATTATCACATAACATGTCAATATTCTCTAGTTATAGGTGCAAAAGGAAATAAATCACATCAAAAGAGCATATTAACACATAATGGCCCAAATATGGCCCATATGACTTCTATTCAGCTTATTTTCTACCTCTTTATTGTCAAATCACCTTTTTGATTCTCATAACATGTTAGTGTTGGGTAATATTAGGTGTATAAGGCTAAAAATCACATCAATATATCATTTTAATAAGTTTAACAACGCATTTTACTCAAAATGGCCCAAATATGACCTATATGACTTTTATGTAGCCCATTTCCTACATTACTTATCAAATGAACTATTTCTTCTCTTAACATGTCAATGACACCTAGTTTTATGTGTCTAAAGCCCTAAATTTGAATCAAATAACATTTTATTAAGGTTTAAGACGCTTTTTACTTAAAATAGCCCAAATATTGTCTATATGACTTACTTTGCTCATTTCCTACATTTCTTATTATAAAATTTATTTATCCCATAACATGTCAATATTATCTAGTTATAGGTGCATAAGGAAAGAAATCACATCAAAAGAGCATATTAACACAAAATGGCCCAAATATGGCCCAAATGACTTCTATTCAGCTTATTTTCTACCTCTTTCTTGTCAAATCACCTTTTTAATTCTTATAACATGTCAGGTTGGTAATATTAGGTGTATAAGGCTAAAAATCACATCAATATATCATTTCAATAAGTTTAACAACGTATTTTACTCAAAATGGCCCAAATATGGCCTATATGACTTTTATCTAGCCCATTTCCTACATTACTTATCAAATGAACTATTTCTATCTCTTAACATGTCAATGACACCTAATTTTATGTGTTAAAGCCCTAAATTGAATCAAAAGAGCATTTTTTTTAAGGTTTAAGACGATTTTTATTTAAATAGCCCGAATATTGCCTATATGATTTTACTTACACCCATTTCCTACATTTCTTATTAAATGAAATTAATTTATCTCATAACATATCAATATTATCTAGTTATAGGTGTATAGGAAAGAAATCACATCAAAAGAGCATACTAACACAAAATGGCCCAAATATGGCCCATATGACTTCTATTCAGCCCATTTTCTACCTTTTTTTGTCTAATCACCTTTTTAGTTCTCATAACAAGTCAGTGTTGGGTAATATTAGGTGTCTAAGGCTAGAAATCACATCAATATACCATTTCAATAAGTTTAACAACGCATTTTACTCAAAATGGCCCAAATATGGCCTATATGGTTTTGATGTAGCCCATTTCCTACATTACTTATCAAATTAACTATTTCTTTCCCTTAACATGTCAATGACACCTAGTTTTATTTGTCTAAACCCTAAAATTGAATCAAAAAAGCATTTATTAAGGTTTAAGATACTATTTTACTTAAAATGGCTCGAATATGGCCTATATAACTTTAATTTGCCCTTTTCCTACATTTATTATTAAATGAACTTTATTTATATTATAACATGTCAATATTACCTAGTTATAGGTGTATATAGGAATGAAATCACATCAAATGAGCATACAAACACAAAATGGCCCAAATAAGGCCCATATGACTTCAATTCAGCCCATTTTCTACCATTCTTGTC